>NKZH01002093.1:0-48355 GCA_002370695.1 Metschnikowia matae var. maris
TCTTGGAAATGATCTTCAACACACCTTTCCCACTTCAAGTTGTCCACTTTGTGGAATTCCGTACTCCACTTCAATCTTGGACAAGGTGCGACACATTTTCTTTGATTGTTCCATTGCTGCAGTTATCTGGGAAGAGTGCAACATGAGTGGCTCTCCATCAATTCAATACGCTGTTGGAAACCCTGATTCTGATTTCAAAAAACTTGATCTCTATTATTATTATATCAAGACGCTCATCACTTATCGAAAACCAACCAAGCGAAGAATTGACATTGAAGCTCCTGACTCCATTGACCCCATTGACGCCTGATTTAACGCGCAAGAATATTTCTTATTTCAAGCTGTTTTATCGACACTGCTTTTAACTTCATTATATTGAAAAGCGTTTATAGACGGAGGTCTCAAAACTCACTGCGCACGCTTTCATTTCTTTAACCACTTCGGTGATCTCTCTCGGAGTTTTTCTACTTCATTCGTGAAGTTTTCTCCGAAAAACCATTTATAGACTTGTAGCCTATGAATAAACATATATATATATATATATATATATATATATATATATATCAGAATATGTTGAACATGAAACATGTGATATGTGCTGGTCCGTGTATGCAGGTACTGTCTTGTATTACCTGCAGGATAACGGAATGTAGAGAAATCAATCCAAGTCATTGGTGAACATCAGTACCACTATACTAATTATATTGATGGGTTTGGTGTGAGGAGACCTGACATCTTGGTATATCCTCCCTCAGTTGATATATATATATATATTTTGGTGGTATTATAAAATAGCGGAAACGTATCGTTTTATATTGAGGTGAATCTTCACATGACCAAAGTCACGTGAGTGAATGCGGTATAAGAGAAAACAGCAGTGCTGCTTCCTCAACACGGAATTGGACATGCCTCATAAGGTTCCGAAGGAATGCATTAGTACATATATATGTTTTAATCAGGGCTTGGTGTCAAGAGTAGTCAGGCGTGGCGTCAAGAGTATTCAGGTTTGACTTTAGACAAGGAAAGTTGGGGGTATGGTGCAGGAACAAGGAGTCCAGGGAATCCCAAGTATATATAGAGAGGGGATTCCGCTCTAGGTTGAGCTGTATCACAAGTAAACAGAATTTTACGGATTCCTTAATACTGAAAAGTGGTAGAAATCATGGACTTCGGAACTATAAAGTTCTACACTACGTGCTTGTTAACACTACTGGTTGATAATGTCTCATTCTGTAACCTTCAAAGAAAATTAACAATTTTATGAGTGATTGACAATTTTACAAGTACAAAAAAATCAATGTTTACAAATCCACTGACCACTATAAAAACGGGTCTACATTTTCTGACTCTACTTTAAGTCTATTTTGTGTCTACTTGTGTCTACTTGTGTCTACTTGTGTTTACTTTGTGTCTACTTTGTGTCTACTTTGTGTCTACTTTGTGTCTACTTTGTGTCTACTTTGTGTCTGATTTGTGTCTACTTGTGTCTACTTGTGTCTACTTGTGTCTACTTTTTATGAGTATAGTATTTATTGTTCTACACAGAGTCATGTCGACATACCACGACTGTATAGTTTTACGAGACACTATAATCTTACGAAACCTTGCATTATAAAAAACCCCAATTCTACCAAACTTTGCGTCGCATTTGTATAATTTTACGAGATTTTGCGTCAAAATTCAACAATATTACGGGAGTTTGCATGAAAAATCGACAATTTTACGAGACATAACATTAAAATTCTATAATTTTACGAAACCTTGCGTCAAAATTCAACAATTTTACGAGAGTTTGCATTGAATTTCTACAATTTTACGAGCTTTTGCATGAAACAATACACAATTTTACGAGACCTTACATCAAAAATCAACAATTTTGCGAAACTTTGCATCGAAATTCTATACTTTTACGAGAACTTGCGTCCGAATTCTACAATTTTACGAGGACTTGCATCAAAAAACTACAATTTTACGAGAAAAATTGATTATTTTAAGAGACTTTGCACAAACCAAAAACACAAAAGTACAAATTTACAAAAAAGTACAAGTTTACAAAAATGTGCAAGTTTACAAAAATGTGCAAGTTCGGCAAATCCCTGTATTCACCAACCAATTTTATATGAATCCACATTTTTTTTTAAGAATGTGTAATTTCGAGAGTTCACAAAAACTAAAAATTTATGAGTCTACAACTTTACGATTTTGCAATCAACAGACTAAAATCAACAGTCTAAAATCAACAGTCTAAAATCAACAGTCTGGAAAAAATAAAAATTTTACTATGTAAATAATCTCCAAAAAAAATTTAGCATCTTCAAATTCCTAAACAACGGTGATTTTAAGAAAACGTAATTTATGAGGCCACTTTTTTTTATGAGTTTACAAAACAAAATTTATTATGAACCTTCATCAAAACTACAATTCAAAGAAGAAATTCAACAATTTCACGAGGAAAATCAACAATTTCACGAGGAAAATCAACAATTTTACGAGAGTTTGCGTCAAAATTCTACAATTTTACGAGAAGTTGCATCAAAAATAAAGAATTTTACGAAAGTTTGCATTAAACAACCACAATTTTACGAGAATTTGCATTAAAAAACCACAATTTTACGAGAATATGCATCCAAATTCTACAATTTTACGAGAATGTGCATTGAAAAACCACAATTTTACGAGAAAACCACAAGTTTACGAGTTCACAAAACTAAAATCCACTCGTCTACAAAACACAATTGTATAAAATGTGCAGGTTTAAGAATTTACGAAAATCACAATCCACAAAATCACATTTCAAAATTGATAAAATCATAATTCACACTTCACACTTCACACTTCACAATTCACACTTCACAATTCACACAATTCGTGTTGAACTTGTGGGACATACAATATGTATCAAGCTGTGAGTGCGAGCAACTGTAAAACATATTGGCTGAAGGTCAACGACAATACACAGGGTTGGCATGAAATAGAGAGGTCCTACAGGTTTCAGAGATACATGGTGTAGATGAATAGTCACTTACAAGACGCCGGTCTCGGATGTGTGAGTCCCCGGGACTGACTATATATAGAGAGAGGATCCCTCTTAGGTTTGAGGGGGTATCGATTGTGAGATTAGTTCACTGATAAATAGTTTAGAGATGAATATAAGTGATCTAAGATGAATCCTAAATCGTCATACTGAAGAGAATTACTGGAGTCCAACGTCATAACAATTCCAAGTTAACAAAGAGATTACGCAAAATCCCAACACTGACAACTACTTGGTGATTGAGCTTTGGTGCTTAACATTTTTTTCAAGTCGTTAGTATGAAACTTTTTTTTTAAAATTATTGGTCTACTTAATTTTACTAATCTGGTTTGAAATATATAGCCTTACTGGTTTGTACTGGTTTGTACTGGTTTGCACTGGTTTCAAGAGTATTCAAAGACTGTACCACTGAGATTTCGCAATCATTAAGTATGGCCTAGAATGCGCACCAAAAACCAAAGCACATTTTAGTCAACTGCTGACCCCCTCCCCCCTTGTCTTCACCCTTGTCTTCACCCTTGTCTTCACCCTTGTCTTCACCCTTGTCCTTCCCCCTTGTCTTCACCCTTGTCTTTTGTCTTTGTCTTCACCCTTGTCTTTTGTCTTTGTCTTCCCCTTTCTATCAACGTGCACTATTCAACATAGGCAACTACGACGAATATGTTTTGGAAAAGCCCTTACCCTTACCCTTAGAGGAAATATTGCAGCCACTTTATCAAAATAACCAAAATCCAAAATCTTGAGGATATGGAATCGGTGATTACAAGATTAATGATCATGAAGAAAATGTTTGAGGAATACTTTCAAATGTCATTCAAAGGCCACATGCTGCGTATGGTTCCGCTCATTTCGTGGAGCTTACAGCCAAGTCTAGAGAAGCTCACACCCTTCATTTACAGATTAGGCAATAAAGTCAATTATGGCAATGAAAAAGAATGTTTAAGGGGAAATCATGAAGCAAATTGTCCTTTTTTGTTACATTCCATACAGGATATCCGTGGATATTCCCGAGTTTCGGGAGAGCATTTGGCCAAGATGGAGGAAATCAACTCGATGCTAGAACATGAGATGTGTGTTTCCCGAGTTACGGAAACTGTTCATTGCATCCGAGGATTTGTTGCGTCACGTGGTCCAGGCCAGGTCGCTGATCTTCCATGTCTATACAAAGTGTTTGAAAGATACTAAGTGACTAATCTGTTTCACCGTGAGAAAAGGTAGTCACTACATGTGTGCTCTTAAAGAGGTAGAGTATAGAGTTGCACATGGGACTAGTTCACAACGCCTCAGTTTCCCCACATGTTCCTCACGTGATTCCCAAGAATACAAATCACTAATTTGAAAAACACAAGATATGAAATCACGAATTTGTTTAATTGTTTTCCTTTATTTGCCAACTGTTCAGGATAGACCCCACTTGGCGGCTTATCATAGCAAATAGATCCGACGTGGGTAATACCTTTGGTTCTTTGTTGAGACCAAACATTGTTGGATGACTTTTATTGAAGACAATGCATTTATTTTATGCAGTCACACTACGAACAAGGACACTGATAGGACAGTGATATGATACTGATAAGGATATTGATACGACAGTGATAAGGATACTGATACGACACTGATACGACACTAATACGATACTGATAAGGATACTGAGAGTAAGTGGATATGTCTAATATCATATTGAAGAGCAATTGAGATTAACCCATGTTCAAATCATTTATTAAAGATGATTAGTATATACCACTTCCAATAGATTCTATGCAGATCTCTCTATCTCCACTTTCTATATTCTATATCTATCTATGTATTCAGTACAATGACAGGACAATAACAGGACAATAACAGGAAAGAGGGAAAGACAATGGCAGAAGCTCGATTCAATGTCCTATAGACTAAAAATGGATGCCACACGACTGGTCTATGATTCACTCACCATTACAGTTCGTATTCACATCCCAGCCAAGAGCCACCGTGTGATTCTTTCGGTTACAGATGTAGATGTAGATGCAGATGCAGGATTGGATTGGATTGGATTGGATTGGAAGATTTGAAGGATGGGAATAAGCACAAGTCCTGCAGAAAAGAAAAAGAAATGTAACGTCTTCTTTCGATGATACTTGATGATTCACACATACGCCAGTTGGTTAGTTTGGCTCATGATAGGACGGATTATAAGGCTATAGAACACCACTCACTGGTTTAGGACACAAATCCAAACAATGAATGAATTACTGACAATGACAGAAATAACAGACAATGAATGACAATGAATGAATGACTGACAATAAAAGGGTTATGAAGGTAATGAAGGTAATGATAAAGAACAAATTCTTATTGGTGGATAAGAATTACCAACAGAAGAATGTACTGAATGGACTTTTAAAATAGCTCATTCAAGATCAAATATTTACGAACGGAAAAAAACAATAAAGACGTGACCTTCACTTGGCATGCAGAACATTAACACCTCATTTTTCGGTGCCTCTTACATCAGTCTTACACTGAAATCATACATGAACCATACATTGAGCCATACATTGAGACATACATTGAGACATACATTAAGTCTTACAATGAATCTTACCCTCAAGTCATACATTGAGCCATATACTAAGTCATTTACTGAACCATTTACTGAACCATTTACTGAACCATTTACTGAACCATATATTAAGTCATTTACTAAGTAATACATTAAGTCACACATTGAGTCTTACCCTGACTTCGTAGATTAAGTCATAGATTAAGTAATACATTGAGCCATATTGAGCCATTTATTAAGTAATATATTAAGTAATATATTAAGTCATACATTGGGTTACACATGAGTTATACTTGAGCCATACATTAAGTCATACAATGAGTCATTTACTGAACCATACATTGAACCATACATTGAATTATACATTGAATTATACATTGAGTCATTTACTGCCCATATATTGAGCCATATACTAAGTCATACTAAGTCATACTTTAATTCATACTCTAAGGTATACATTGGGTTACACTTGAATTATACTGAGACATACATTGAGGAACACTTGAGTTACACTTGAGTTATAGTGGAACCATAGATTAAGTTTACCATGAAGTCATTAAAAAAACCTTTAGTCTCGTGAAATAAAAATAATAAAAAAAAAAATACCGTCATCTTCCATTGTATCCTGTATGTAACCACCACAGCATGACAAGTGACCAGCTTACCTCACCTCACTTTAATTCACTTCACTTCACTTCACTTGACGCCACTTGACGCCACTTGATGCCACTTGAAATGATGTAAGAAGCAATATCCAAGGCTAATGTTTCCAAAATAAAAAAAAATACAAGGCAAATTCAGGTCATTCCAGGAAAAAAAAAGACCAATTGTTTTTGACCATGACCCATTTTTAATTTCACAAGGCATACACTGTTAGTTTGCATAGTTAGTTTGCATAGTTAGCTTGCATAGTTAGTATGCACAGTTAACATTCACAGTTAGTGTGCACAGTTATCATTCACAGTTAGTATGCACAGTTAACATTCACAGATAGCATTCACAGTTAACATGCTCAGTTAACATGCTCAGTTACACAAGGCTCAGTTAGTATTCTCAGTTAGTGCACAGATCACTATAAATATAGAGGACCCCCATTCCGTCCTTTTCATATTTTTCTTTATTGAACCTTACTAACATCAATATCTTCTAATCATGAAAACATCTCATTTAACTTTAACCTCACTTCTCTCATCTATTGCATGTGCCACGTCACCTATCCATGGAAATGTGTATGCAGATATTGAAGGCCATAGGGAGCTAGTCAATTTAATAGATGTGGGAAAATTTAAACTCCTTGGGTTTGCTAAGAATAATGATCTGTCTTCATCCTCCCATATGCAGTACACTTTTGCCAATGATACTATTACCAGTGAAAATGTTCTTAATAAATTTGTTCCTAGTAAACAAGTGTTTGGATTATGCAATGGGTTCATGGGTTTTGGAGAGAACGGTTTCCTGATTGAAGAGGTTAAGGTGAAGTTGGATGAACACTCCAAGATCATTATGAATTTCAAGCCTCAATTATGTCATTGGTCTGCTAGTAATGTGAAAAGTGTTTTTGTTAATGGTGACTATAGGTTTAAGTATCGGAATTGTTCACCTGTGGATCTCTATTTTGTTCCTTCTGATAGTGTTCCAGTGAAAGAAGATGATTCTATGACCAAGAAAGAGTCAGAAGTGAGAGAGTCAAAAGGGAGAGACTCACAAGTGGGGGATCCAGAAGTGAGAGAGTCAAAAGGGAGAGACTCAGAAGTGAGAGACTCAGAAGTGAGAGACTCAGAAGTGAGAGACTCAGAAGTGAGAGACTCAGAAGTGGGGGTTCCAGAAGTGAGAGAGTCAAAAGTGATTGAGTCAGAAGTGGGGGTTTCAGAAGTGAGGGGCTCAAAAGTGAGGGGCTCAAAAAAGAGACTCAGTAATGAGGGTTCCAATGGTGGGTCCAACTGAGATCCACCAAGAAATTGGCCAAGCAATTGACCAATTGGCTAGGGAAGAAATACTCTATACTACTTTACATGAGACAACTGGAGACATCGAAGACAATGACAATGACCATGAGCCCAATGAATCCATTAATGATGAATCTAATAATGATGAATCTAATAATGACCATGAATTACACCGTCGTTCGCCTATGGATAATGTCATGAAAAAACCAGGCAGAAAAGCATCACTTCGGGAACAGCTCCAAGCCCAACTCGATAGCATGCAACTAAACCCTAAAGACAATTATCCACCTTGGGCGCTTTTGCAATCTTTGAGGAGTTTATCCAATACTTATAAAAAGGAAAGGGAAGAATTACAAAGGGGAGTCAAAACCACCGAAAGAAAGTAAATCCAGAATATGAAAGTCATGCCTCAACGTGAATCTACTGAGTGTACTTCTATAGTCACCAGTACATAGTCAGTTCATAGTCAGTTCATAGTCAGTACATAGTTGTCAAGTTCATAGTCAGTACATAGTCAAAACATAGCTGTCAGTACTGTCAGTACATAATCAGTACATAGTTGTCAGTTCATAGTCAGTACTCATAGTTATCAATAATATCATCCAATACCATACTAACTACTGATCAATACTAATCAATACAATATTAACTAGTCCAAGACTAGGAATGATAATATAGGGGATATGTACTGGGCTTATGAGTTCCTGTAGTTAATACCAGTGAGCATATACCTTTGACACTGTCACTGACTGACACTGATTGACACTGATTGACACTCGCGATATGCGATATGCGATATGCGATCTCTAGCAAAACACTAACCAACCCCTCGCCGCACCACATTGAGTATTCTCACCACATTGAGTATTCTCACCACTTTAAGTATTCTCACCACACTAATAATTCTCACCACATTGAGTATTCCCACACTCACTCACAATACAGTGTTATTCAAAACGATTCAGACCAGTGCGATAAAACGACTCAGACCTACGCGACAGAATGATTCGGACCACACTACCAAATTAAACAAACCAATAGTTCGCAAAGTTTCGTTTCGTACCCCTTAGTATATCCTTTCAAACCAAATAGTGTAATTCTTCACACCAACTTTTATTGGATTCCAATATTCTGAAATCTAAAATCTGGAGGATTGCCTAAATCCCATTAAATCTAAATTTGCATGATGAAAAAACAAAAATCACAAACATTAAAGATAAAAAGAATACCCTTTTATAACTATGTTCACCTTTGGTGTGATTAAATTCTTTACTTTCACTTTCAAAACTTAAGTGTTTTTAATACATTATCTCCCCACGAAGGTGAGTGGTCACGTGAGTCAGGAACTTAATGAGGTCAACTCTAAACGTTCATAAAATGAAGCTCCCATAATAAAACATTAATTGTTAAAGTTTAATTTTTCATTGCCATTGCCAATTTTCTGAAATGTGAGCACTTTTCTTCCTGAGTACAGTTTTTTTCCATACTAATAAGACCCTTCGCAGTGTGCGTCTTTCTCCACAGTAAATTGATTTAAAAGTTACAGTGTTTTTCACAAATATTCAAACCAACCTTCAGATTTAAGATCTCAGAATATTGAATTCTGATTTAGTTGGTGTTTGAAACGTTATGTAATTTGGTTTAAAAGACTCTGTGAAGGAGTACGACACTTTTTGAATTACTGTGTTGTCTATTTGGGCTAGTTCTGGTTCCAAACTTATTGGCTTCTAGTTTGAATAGTTTTGAAAACACTGTATTATACCTTATAGTTCCATGTATTGCATTTAGGAGTCTTGCAGTACAAAACGAAACTAAACTGGTTTTATTCTTATCCTGTATACAACAACTTGGGAGGGGCTATGTAATTGGTAAGCGAAGAGTGGTTTGTTTAATTTTGCTAGTGCGGTCTGAAACATTCTGTCGCGCAGGTTTGAATCGTTTTGTCGCGCAGGTTTGAATCGTTTTGTCGCGCAGGTTTGAATCGTTTTGTCGTGTTGGTCTGAATCGTTTTCTCGCGCTGGTCTGAATTGTATTGTCGCGCTGGTCTAAATCGTTTCGAATAACACTGTAATGCTTTGGGTAAGAATACACTTAGACTCAATGGTTAATATAGTATAAAACCGTTGTAAATATTTTGGTCAAAGATATTATGGCAATATACGTTTTGGTGGTCTGTATTTTGGTTTATCTTTTATATTTTGGTATATATTTTGGTATATATTTTGGTATATATTTTGGTATATATTTTGGTGGGGGGTAAGACTACTGGTGTACATGGTTCATGATAATAGGCAGTAGTAGGTCGTGTACTCAGGTGTGAGGGTCTGAGGGTCTGTGGGTCTGAGGGCCTGTGAGGGTCTGTGAGGGTCTGTGCATAGTTGCCACTTCCATAGTTAGCAGTACCATAGATACCGAATTCATAGTTAATTTCATAGTTAATATGGCAGAACTGCAAAGGTATTTGGTATAGCCAAAAACGTTAACAACAGGGAATGGGAATGAAGCAGTTTTCAAAAGTCAGGTGCACCAGCCATAGTGACCAGCCATAGTGACCAGTTAAAGTGACCAGTTAAAGTGACCAGTTAAAGTGACCAGTTAAAGTGACCAGTTAAAGTGACCAGTGGTAAAGTGACCAGTTAAAGTGACCAGTTAAAGTGCTCCAGATATATATAATGCCACTTCATTAAATATCATCTATAATGAAAAATAATTTAATATGGCTGAATGAACATATTATCACTGATCTGTTAACTAATCTGCTCCAACCTGTTCTAACCTGTTCTAACCTGTTCTAACCTGTTCTAACCTGTTCTTAACCTGATTCAAGTTGTTCATTGATCAGTCCCTACTATTACTTGAAGTACCTGAAGAATGCTTGAAATCCCTAACTTGGAGCAGCCCTCTTATGCCCAACATGAACCAGAACCAGAACTAATATGGTGACTACCACTAATATGGTGGCTACAATATCCATAGTACGAAGACGACATATTAGCATCAGTGCTCATAAGTATATATTATACTGTCTTTTTGAATACTCTTCAAACCAGTACGGCAATATGTTTCAAACCAGACTAGTAAAATTAAACAGACCACTAATTCAAACAGGTTCATACTTACACTGTACTAACCCTGTACTTACACTGTACTTACGCCGTACTTACAGTGGTTGAGTTTCGTGTATCTACCAGAATCTTGGAAAGATCCGGGGTTTTAGGGCTTTTTCCAGACGACACGGGATCCGAGGCTTGAGTGCTGGAAGTATGGACACCAGAACTAGCATCAGTGGCGGAACTCCGTGTCTCGGAATCTGCAGAACCCCCGGACCTGGAAGCCAGAATTGAGCTTAAACGTCTTCTATTCTTCCTCATATGTAGTATTTCTATTCCTCATTAATACTAGAGGCTAAATTCAATCACTACTTTTATGTAGTAACTCGTATGATACAACCGCTTCAATGAAAAAACTGAGAGTAGAATCTTGAGTTCTTGTATTTCTTCAATTGTGACAAGTAATAGTAGAGAGTTCTGTGTAGGTACTTCTCCACGAATAACTCGGGGTCAACTTTGCAGAGCAAAGGGTAGATATTGGTAAGTTCCTGTCTAATGATAGACATTTTGTGGCCTTTGTATAAAGTGATATTCTCGTATAGCACATCGAACATAGACTTAATGTATGACTCATCGTGGTATCTTATTAATTCCCGGTACACCAAAAGGGAGCCATGTATTGCTTCATTTGATGGGGACGACAGCCCCGTAAGACAATAAGAGGCCATGATTCCACAATTGAGACTCGCTTGAGTCAGTAGAAATGGCTTTAGACAAGGAAATTTGGGGGGGTGGTGCAGGAATAAGGAATCCAGGGAATCCCAAGTGTGTATAAAGGACATTCCGCTCTAGGTTGAGCGGTATCACGAGTAACCAGAATTTCATGCATCTCTTAATACTGAACAGTAGTAGAAATCAGACCAGAAATCTAAGAGAACAATACAGAGATGGGGTAAAGTGAATGAATAGAGAAACTACTAGATAAGTGAGTAAGTGAATTAGTAGGGAAAATGGGTGGTGGGGGTATTGAGTTTGTGCGCAATAGAGTGTCGCGGACTTTATGGGTAGCCCTTATCCTAGTAGACAAGCTGATGAATGGTTCCAACAATTCCTCAAATAGAGTCATGGTGAAAGAAGTGATGGTCAGAGGAATTAGGTGTAGCATGATCGTCTTCTAGTTAATAATTATGGGTAACATAGGTGAAAACTCTCATCACATTATCTTCTTCCTTAAGTGATTACATCTTCAATATTATTCCACTATCTATACACCTTACTGCGAGTTACATGATGATCTACTGTACCTATTTAGTGAGAGGGGAGGGGCCAAAACCCAACATGGAAACCTAGAGTATTAGTGCCGAGAACCCATGAAATCTGGAGTCTATCCTAAATTACTTAATTACTTAATTACTTAATTACTTAATTACTTTAGTTATCATGATTTCTTGAATAGAGCCAATTTGTGATTCTTCGATACTTTAGAGGCCATACATTTCTGTTGAACTTTTTAATTCCAAAGTCCATGATTTTTACTACTGTTCAGTATTAAGAAATCCGTGAAATTCTGGTTACTCGTGATACAGCTCAACCTAGAGCGAAATCCTCTCTATATATACTTGGGATTCCCTGGACTCCTTGTTCATGCACCATACCCCTGAATTTCCTTGTCTAAAGTTGTCAAAGCCTGACTACTCTTGACACCAAGCCCTGGATAAAACATATATATATATATATATATGTACTAATGCGTTCCTCGGAACCTTTGGGGGCTTGTTTTATCCCGTTGTACTTCAGGTAATACAATACCTGCATATACGGAGCAGCACATATCACATGTTCAACACATATCACATGTTCAATATATTTGATTACTCTAGACTCAATATAAACCATGATGAATTTAAGATGTATGAAATATAAGCTTGAGATTAAACTTCCATATAGAATATCTATAGGTCCAACAATTGGTTACACAATCTTGCATGTAAGAATGGACTACTAACCACCATGACTATACATCATGATCATATTTTCGTCCTCCTTAAGAGGTTCAACACTATACTTCATTTCAATTTATTAAGTATACAAAAGTCTATATCATTGACGAAAACGCTTGGCTATGTTTTTAATAAGTTATCAAAATCATTATTAGAGTATGATCAGTCAAAGTGTCAATTTTTATTTACCGGTTGCGGCCATACCAAGTGGAAATCACTGTTTCCCGTCCGATCAACGTTAGTTAAGCCACTTAGGGCCACAGTGAGTAATGCAGTGGGAGACCATGTGTGAAATTGTGGTGTTGCAATCTTTTTTTTTTCTTTTTTTGTTTCTCTCTTTTTTATGTTGTTGTATTTACAATCTCTTTCAGAATTGGTGAAAGTAAATCATTGGAGAATGTGGAGTCAATTTGAATAGTTTCTTCCTCATATCATCATTCTAGTTCCCATAATTGTCTGTCAATCTTTACATAGCCAATAAATCCATCATGAACAACAATATCTATACTATCATTGGTATTTATTTGGGTCGCAGGTTTAAATGGTTCTGAAAAATACTGTATTATTTCTGTTATGAGTTGATTGTGTAGTCCCTATATTAACTAGACGGTTTGAAGCCCTGGTTACCATCTAACAATAAGCAATTCAATTAAAAATGAAGAATTGTGAATTGTGAATTGAGATTTGAGATTTGAGATTTGAGATTTGAAGTGGGGTAAGAAATGTGTCATACTTTTAGTCAGAAATTTAGTTCTTCGCCGTCAAGTGAAACAGCGTTTCAGTTTCAGTCTCAGTCTCTGCTGCTGCTGGCACGTGACCATTATCTCACACCGTGACCAATCTCACACCCTCATTTCTCACGTCTCATTTCTCACGTCTCATTTCTCACGTCTCATTTCTCACGTCTCATTTCTCACACCCTCACATATCTATTTCCAGTAGCTCTAAATATAAGTCAATATGTAGACTGGATAATTCATCGGTATGATGATTTAAAAAATAACTACATTTACTGTAACCGTTAAATTCAATTTAATTCAATTCAACTTAATTGAAGTGTAAGTGTATTGCTTGGTGTTTTTGGGGTGGGGTTTATTCCAGTGAAATATTCAATTATACCGACACTGCATAACAATAGACCGTTTTTTTCATACCATACCAAATTAATCCAGTATTCAAATTACACTAGCAAAATTAAAACAACCCAATATTGGAAAATGTTTTGTACCCCTCTACCAAGTTGTTGTATACGGGATACTTACCAGATCATATTCTGACCTTTCCATTTTAACCCTTGGTTGACTGTGACCCTTGGTTGGTACTAAAAGACACACCCAAATCAGATGTAGTACATATCAATGGTCCAGATTTCAGATTATAGATTTCAGATTATAGAATTCAAATTACAGAATTCAGATCTCGGAATTTTTGAATCGTTTAATTCTTTAATGGTTGAATTTTTTTTTTAATGAATGTTGGTGGTTGAAAGACTGTGAATAGGAGTGCGAACCATTTTTGACTTGTTGGTTTAAATTTAGTTAGTACAGTAGAAAAGGTGCGCGCTGGGCTGGCAGCTGGCTTGGTGACTGCTGGCTTGGTGACTGCGTGACTGGCTGGTACAAGTATTAGGCAAAGATGTTTCACTAAAAAAAAAAACACTACTCCAGCCTAGCCTAGAAAATAATCCTTGATTCTTATTATACACTACTACACACTATTTCACCCTTCTATACACTACTACACCCACTATGCACTGTCAAAATCAACTATACACTACTATACACTACTGTACACTACTGTACACCACTGTACACCATTATACACTATTATGGATAAGTTCCAAAAAAGACTGGTCCCAGAAAAGACTTCTTTATTCATGATTAAATTTTTGAGGGAAGACCACTTGCTACTTCTCTGAAAAATGATACTGTAGTCATGTAGTCACTCACGTGACTGAGATGGGTGTGTGAAGCTAATTACCCCAATACAAATGTGCCGCCTCAGCGTATGAATTGGGGATCAGTTGTAATAAATCCGACAGTTGAGAGACATGAGAAACTAGCATCCCTTTGAAGTTCTCCATGTGGAACTCATCGACTCTTCTGAAGTTTCAATAGCTATTTTATAACAACCCCCAAAACATTCATCAGAGGAGTACCCCAAAACATATATATACAATGATTTTCAAAATTAATTCAAAGCATTTTCCAGATTTCAGATTTCAGATTTCAGATTTCAGAATATTGAATTCTCATAATTGTTAGTGTGAGAAACATTAAGCCATTTGGTTTGAAAGACTGTGCGAGAGGTAACAAAAAACCTTTTGAGTTATTGTTTGTTTCTTTGTTTGTTTGTTTGTTGGTTGGTTGGTTGGTTGGTTGGTTGTTGTTTTTTTCAATTTTGAATTTTGAATTTTTATTTTTACTTCTGTAGTAGTACTAGTATATGGTATCAAGCTGTGATCTGAGTAGTACTAGTGTTTCGCATCAGATGTAGTCTGTAGTCTCTCTCTTAGTCTCTCTCTTAGTGTTTCTCTTAGTGTCTCTTTTAGTGTCTCTTTTAGTGTCTCTTTTAGTGTCTCTTTTAGTAGCTTACTACGGTATTATTAGTCATGTTCTTTTATACACTGGTACAGTGTTTGTCAAAATTATGTTCCAGACATTTTGGCCGTTCTGGTTTGAATAGTTCTGAAAAACACTATATGCACTGTCAAAAACAACTATACAAGGCTTTTCAAAACTATTCAAACCAATAAACCAAAAAAGGTTCTTACCGATTGGTACAGATTTTCAGACGAAAAAAGGGGTAAATGTCTTAGCGATATTTTTATTAGAATTCAATATTTTAGAAATCTTAAATATGGAGGTTTGCCCTATCATCTTTTTGAATTCTTTGCTGGTTTGATTTGTTAGTGTGGTTTGATAAGTTTTGAAAAGACTGTATTTACACAGTATGTTCACACTACACTCTCACACTATTGACACTGTTGATACTGTTGATACTATTGACACTGTTGATACTATTGATACTATTGACACTGTTGATACTATTGACACTATGTCATACTATGTCATACTAATCATATTATATCCATATTATATTGACACTGTTAGATCTACCATAGGTAGTACCCTACCTATTGAGATATTATGAAACTCTCTGTCTGATACAATGGCTATTGTTACTCAGCCTCCTATTCAGACTTCTACTCCGCCTCATTGTACGAAGTAGCAGAATGAGCTGAGGTGATTAAGATAATGATCGCCAAGGAGTTGTTCCACAGTGGTCTCTATTCTTGAAAACACTAAAAAAGCAGCTCCGATTCCTCGCTTAAGGAATCATCGACGAATGATCATAGTAACTAGAGTACCTGACGTAAAAAGAATCTAACAACATTATATTAATACTATACTCACATTGTGTTCAGACTATGCCCATACTATGTTCACATTATATTCATACTATACTCACAATTAACACTATTAAAACTATTAACACTGTTAACACTATTAACACTATTAACACTATTAACACTATTAACACTATTAACACTATTAACACTATTAACACTATTAACACTATTAACACTATTAACACTATTAACACTATTCACATTATATTAACACGCTTTTGATACTTTTAAGACTATGTCACGCTGTGTCACACTACACTCACACACAATTAACACTGTACTCACTATTCACCTTCATATGATATTAACACTATGTCACATTATTCACACTATAATTTTACGATTCACACTTACACAATATTCACAGTATATTAATAGGCTATTAATACTATTAACACTATTCAGACTATGTCGCAATACATCATATTATTCATACGATTTAGACTACATTAACACACTGTTCACATTGTATTCATAGATACTCACTATTCACCTTTACACGATACTAATAGTATGTCACACGTTACTCACATTACATGAACACACTATTCACATTATATTCATATTATACTAACAGTATGTCACACTATTCAGACTACAGTCTTTTTCAAAAGTATTCAAATTAGCGAGGCCAAATGTTCAAATCATATTAAGCAAAATTACACAACCCAATAGTTCGACATATTCCTGTTTTTAATACTTAATAAAGGTTTCAAATTAACAGTTTAACAATCTTTGAGTCGTAAGTACGAACCTTTTTTTGTTTTTAATTATTGGTCTGCTTAGTTTTACTAGTCTGGTTTGTAATATATTACCGCACTGGTTTGAATAGTTTTGAGAAGCACTGTATACCATGATATTATTGATTTTCAAAATGGAACATGCTCTTTAAAATTGTCAACTCAAACTAGAGTATATCCTAGCATTAAATCATAATGATTATTTTTATGATGAAAGATTATGAGTAAGTTTCAATGTTAAACGTTCCAAAACTAATTGGTATGGATGGACTGCATATAGAACCAAATAAAGCTGGAACAAGCTTACCATTCAAAAAAATAATCTACAGAATGTTATGTAATTTGCACATGTAAAAAGAACTCCACTCCATTAATTAGTTGAAAGAATTAAATTGTTTAAACGGAATTTCTTACCGGAATTCTTTAAACGGAAATTACTACCGCAATTTCACTATGGAAAATTTCACTATCAACAATCAATTCTTCTCAGTCAATGACTCATACCATAAAATTCATTTATTCTCAATCCGGATACTGATATTACTGATATTACTAATATTACTGAATATAATAGTGACACGTGGCACGTGATGGATTTCTAAAACTCCAGTTATCATTCATCATCTGACCTTCTCATTATGGAAATACAACCAAACCCCGCTCACTTCCCCATTCTATTTTTAGTTTATCACCATTTCACACCATTCCATCTCTGAATTCAGTATACGATTCTAATGAATATGTAGGTTTCTAGTATGAATAGGTTTCTAGTATGAATATCCTAATATGAATATCCTAGTATGAATATCCTAACATGAATATCCTAATATGAATATCCTAATATGAATATCCTAATATGAATTTCCTAATACGAATATGTGGGTTCCTAATACGAATGTGAGTTCGTGAGTGATTGGTGGGGTCTAAGTTAGAGCAACCAAGAAAGCAATGCAATTAAAAAAATTTAAAGTGGGGCAAGAAATGTGTCATAGTTTTAGTTAGAAATTTAGCGCTTGACATAAAAATGAAATTGAGTTTCAGTGGCTTGGAGTGTTGCTGGCACGTGATCATATCTCATAAGGTATTCGTGGGTCTCTCACAATGTAGTCGTGGGTCTCTCACAATGTATTCACGTGGGTCTCTAACAATGTATTCGTGGGTCTCTAACAATGTATTCACGTGGGTCTCACACAATGCATTCGCGGGTCTCATAATGTATTCGCGGGTCTCACTGGTCTCACTGGTATACTTATCTCACTATATCTCACAAGGTGTAAACCAAAAAACCTCCAATGACTTGAGTATACAAACAACTCCAATATAAGTCAATATGTGAATTGGTCATTTTATATTCACCCTTCAATTCAATTCAAATCTAATTTATGTGGAAGTGGAAGTGGAAGTGTAACTCTGATTGTGTTGTTTGAGGTGGGGTTTATCTCAGTGAAATGAGTTAATTAAGCCGATATTGCATAACAATAGATGGTCTTCTTCCCTTTCCAACCCTTCCATTCCCAAAAAAAGAACAACCCCTCACGGAGAAATCTATCAATTGAAATTCACCAAATACCAAATACCAAATGATGACCAAATGATGACCAAAAAAAAAAAAGGTTTGTCTATATAAAGCAGACAAATAATCCTATAACGGTGAATATCATCATCACTCAGAATCCAATCAAAATATCAAAATACCAAAATCCCAAAATACCAAAATATCAAAATACCAAAATGAAACTTGCCATCATTCCTCTTACCCTTCTTCCTACTGTTTTTGCTGTGGCTATAGGTATCTCTAATGATCCTTTTAATGAGTCTCCTTCTCATGGACTTTCCAAGGAGTTCTCTAATTTGATCTCCAATATGCCCTCCAATGACCCTAATGAACTCTCCAATGACCCTTCGGAATTCCTTGCTCCCCTCAACATAGACTTTCAAACAAATAAAGTCATGGAAATGGAAGCACTTAACTTCATCACCAACTTAACCAATACTTTGATTAGTGAGGTGACTCAATATGCTCAACAGGCTGGTTTAAATGCAGAGGAGTTGATTTCTTTTCCATGTACTCCTATTCCTGATAAGAAAGAAAAGAGAGCCTTTATTCAGGTCCATCCCTTTTGGCATCGTCTTGGTGTGAAATTGGTGCTCAAATATAATACAAAGAAACCATTCATGAGAGCTTGTTTAGCAGTTCTTAAGGGTGTCATAGAGGGGAAGAATCATGGGACTCTGACCATGACGAATCTGACCATGACCAATCTGACCATGACCGATCTGACCATGACCAATCTGACCATGCGTACGGCTGACCTGACGATTCACTCTGATGATACGGTGAGTAAGACTAACTTGACGAGTTACTATTAAAGCACTAAAGGTGAAGTGCGAGGCAATAATAGTCTGACAAACATACTGACAAACATATTGATAGTCAGATAGTCAGATAGTCACTCATTCAGTCAGTCTGATAGTCAGTCAGTCAGTCAGTCTGATAGTCAGTCTGATAGTCAGTCAGTCTGATAGTCACTCAGTCAGTCAATCAGTCACCCTGATAGCCAAAAAAAAAGCTTGAACTGAAATTGTTTTACCCCTTCAAAATTAAGTACTAATCTAATTGTTATATTCTTTAGTGTAATGTTAAGTACTAATTCTTTTTATCATTATTCTTTGTACAATTGTCTCAAGTAGTGTAATTGTAGAGCTAAAGTAGTGTAGTAGTGGTATAAGATTAGTTCAATTGCAGTTCTGTTGGTAGTGTAATCGTAGTGTAATAACTAACACCTTCTCTATTAGATTCTTGAATACGTCTAATACTGGAAGTTATGTTCATTCGTTGTTGGATTCCCAATAAGTGGGAATCCGAGTAACTATGTAGCTAGTCAATGAATATTATCAGAGAGTGAATACCAGAGTGAATACCAGAGTGAATACCAGAGTGAATACCAGAGTTAATACCAGAGTGAATACCAGAGTGAATACCAGAGAGTGAAGCACGACGATTAAACGCCATGTCAAGAAGTAAGGTGAATGGATGATGAGCCCAAGTCACGGGTTAAGGTGCCTTAGGTGAGTCACTGGCATTCGTATGCTCGAAAGATCCCTCTGTGGAAAGTGTATCTACCCATAGTACGTCTAACACTCTACTACTCGCCAATACCCTTATAATCCTAACTTTATTATGTATATGCTTTATACCATTAGATTTATTCTATGATTGTAATGGGATATTCATAGAGTTTAATTTGTCAGTTTAGTATAATTTCAGTTTAGTATAATTTCAGTTTAGTATAATTTCAGTTTATTGTAATCAAAAACAGGTGAGTTTCGAACAAACCAGGAGGGGAGGCGGAGCCGTCAGAACAAATAGGAGTCTCTGTTGAAGGTCCACAACTTTTTCTGAAGCAAAAGGTAGTAGCTTGTTGTCGCCCACGAAGTCAGATCCACATAATTTCCTGTATCAGTCATGCTGAGCAACAACAGATGCAATTGTTCATATTTTGTTTTTGGAAAACGTCTTTATGGATACATGTTTGTCTTTTGAACGTTTTTTTGGACATCGTCTTTATCTTTTGAACGTCTTTTCGAAATTCTCTTCAATTCTTTTTTCCCAGGACTCAAACGATAAAACCACCTACTAAAACAGTTGGTGGAAGTACCGAGTCATTTGTACTATCCACCATACTGTTCCATGGTGTTTGAAGAAAAGAACGAAGCTAAAGGCCGCGCCCTTAATCCCATGATCTCTCCCCAAAAGAAAACTCTCATCTTTTGTCCACCAACTAAAAAGCCTCGGTAGTGCTGGAAGATGGAGGCTCATGGGTGGCCCAAGAAGAGCCCAGCTCAGACCCGGTAGCTTGAGCCTGATGGCTGAAGAAACCCATGGTGGTAATAGGATACGTCGCAAAGCCGGTGGACGAGTATCCTGGTGCCTGCAGAGCCAATGGAATGTCGTTGACGACCCACTCCATATCTTCTTCGTCCGTATAGTTTGCTTGAGCCATCGACACCTCCATATCATCCAAATCAAACACAATGTATGCGTTCTGGAGGAGGTTGTTGCCCAAATCAATCATCACAGAGTACAGATCCTCTTGGTCACCAACATAAGCTCCCAAGTAACATTTCTCTTCGCTCTCATACACCAAGTCACTAACCGGCACTTTGATTGGGATCCCCGAAAAGTCATAGATGATATTCGACGAATCGTTCTTATACTCACATCCAATCTCATAGAGTCTTAGATCGGTAGAGAAGTTCCCGTGGAATTTGCTGACCAATGGCTTCATCACTTGAGGCGGCAACACTTGGAAAGCTGATGACGAGTCAAGCCATGCCACAGCTTGTTCGTCCAAAAGAGTAATGTTCTGCTGGTCTCCCTCCAAGTATATTCCATCAAGAACAATCTTCATGGAATCCATGAAGTACTCTTCTTCTTCCTCGTTCATAATGACCACGGGCACTGTCTGCAATTGGCCCTGGTACTTTTTGTGATCCACAGCTCCAAAAAGAACCGATCCAGTTCCGCCAGTGCTGTTTTTATTCAAGAAAAGCGAGTATACCCTCTTGTCTATGATCCCAGCTTCCTTCAATTGCGTGGGGAAGTTGGACAATTTTTCCTCCTCGGTAATATTCCTCACTGACTCTCCAAAAACACGGCTTAAACCTAAAACTCCTAACTCCAGAATAGCGGATGTGGCCACGCCAAACGTCATATTAAGTTCGGTGTCTCCAAGCTCAACGGTATCCTTACCAAATACTCCGAAGGCATAGTAAAGATCCGAGTATGCTTCAAAGTTAGGCACCGTTTTGTCCCGGATAAAAGTATCGGACCCGGCCGTATTGAACGATCCCAGTGCTGTACACAGGTACTGGTTCTCAGATTTTGTGTTCACGTAGGTTTGGGTCCTATAGTAATCATCATAAGAATCGTATTCTGTTCCTGTGTAGTACTCTCCGTCGTATTCTGTCCCTGTGTAAAAATCACCATCATATTCTGTCCCTGTATAGTACTCTCCTTCATATTCTGTTCCTGTGTAGTAATCTCCATCAAAGTCTGTGCCGGTATAGTAATCTCCGTCATATTCTGTGCCTGTGTAGAAATCTCCGTCATACTCTGTCCCATTATAGTAATCTCCATCATAATCTGTGTCCGTGTCTAAGTCGTCAGAGTCATAACTATCATCCAATGGATCAAAAAACCCACGCAATCTAGAACCAACATCCCCTAGGCACTCCACTTTGGTGCCCATGACCCATAGAACCGAAGACCCCGTATCCACCAAGACCTTGCTTTCTTCCCGGTTAGAGCCCAAGAAAATCAGCGCCTGGTAGTAAACCCCACTCTTCTCAAATTGGACAGACACCGGGCCGTCCCTCTTGGCAAGACTTCCTCTCTTATCACGAGATGGAAGTTCCACAGAGTCTCCGTGTAAAACATCAAAGTCCAACTTCAAGCTCTTTTTTTTAAGGGACTGTTCATTGGCTGGGGCCACGTAGGTAGCACTCACGGCCATTGCCATAGTCGACAATGTTATGATAGGCTTAGAAAATAACATGGTATGGTACCAGAAAGCGAGGGCAACGCCGGGCTTTTATATCTTTCTTTTTTTTTTTCTTTTTGTTCATTCTTGCAGCTTGTATTTGCAACACCTGCACATTCCCACCTCCTACAACCTCGTATCTTTGAGATACTCCAGAAATGACATATTTTCATCGGATTGGGTGTGCGAGCTCGCGATTCATGCACCCTGTCATGCACGCTGCATGTCTAAATGTTTCAAGTGTGCTTCCATTTCTTCCATGCTTGTGGTCTGGGCGCATTTGTGCATCATTCATGCATCATTCATGCATCATTCATGCATTAGGGGTCGGACCGCAATAGCAATGACACTATAAGGGGGGCGTCCGCACTATTTAAATTTACAGCCGTCGGCATAGATCCACACCAAGAAGAAGTTTTAGCTTATAGCCCACAGATTATAGAGTCGATTATATGGAGGATGAAAATGGGGTGCAGTGTATAGATACAGTTTATGGAGTATGTGGTATGGAGTATGGGGTATATCTTAGAGGGTATATGATATAGAGTGTTCGATTGTTGTTGTTACGTCAGGTACTCGGGTTACTATGTATACTCTCTGATGGTTCTCCAGAGGGAAGATTCTGAGATGCTTATATAACTGTTCGAGAGAAGGTGTGCTCTGGTATCTGGCTGGGTGGAAGGCCTTATACAGAGTATCCGGCAGAAAGGCTTTATAATGCCTGAATAGGTGAAGCACTACCTATGGTTATATCTAGCTCATACCCCTGAATATCAATATCTACTTAAATATAGGTTGAAAGGGTGTGACTATGGAACCAATGGATTAATTGAATGAATGGTCAATCCGAACGTTTCTGGACTCAATGCTTCAGGGTATGATGCCATGATGCAAAAGACGATCTACTTGGCGGTGACTCTTTCAGATGACACCATCATTAAAACCAAAGAAGGCCACCCAAAAAAAAAAAAAAGAAAGGAACAGAGCAGGAAGCTGTATCTACAGAATTTCTAGTCATTGGCCTATGAAGAAGCATTACATATATACAGGCCTGTTTATTGTTGAGAATCAATCCATGACCTCAATAAACATCAGTACCTCTACACAATGTAATATTGTGGGTCTGGTGTTGGTCCTCAACTGATATATCTTTTTGACTGTCTATATCTTTTTGGTGGTGTTCTAGAATAACGGGAGCTTGTCGTTTTATATTGGGGTGAACTTTCACACGATCATAATCACGTGAGTGGCTCCGGTCTTAAAGAAGCACCAGGTGCTATTTTCTCAACACTCCACAATCAGACCTGGGTTGATTCTTAACACAAGGAAAACCAATTCATGTTCTGTTCGTTTTGACCCTTGACTGGTACTATAAGATTCTCAAATGTGGTACTGAAAGACTCCCAAATCAATTATAGTATACATGAGGCCATTCTCCAGGTATACAATATCCGAATCTTGAATTCTTCAATGAACGAAAGTTATTGTTTGAAACATGACGACAATTGGTTTTTGAAAGACTGTGCAAAGGGAAGGGTAAGAAAACTTTTTAATCTATGGGTTTGTTAAATTTTACTAGTGTGGCTCGGAAGATTTTGTCTTTTTGACTTGAAATATTTTGTCATGTTGCTTGAATGGTTTTGAAAAAGACTGTATTACAGAAGGGTATAGAATAGAATGAGTAGTAGAACTAATGGGATTTCAACTGACGCATTATGAGTAGCGCACGAACGAAAAAACCCCTAAGATAAACCCGTACACCCATATGAACACATATCATCATGTATCATCACACATGTTTCTTCTCTGTTTTCTTGAAATCAATGGAGTCTTACTCTTTTGAAAAGTACTCTCCTACTATATATATATGTGTGTGTGTATTATGGTTATGAGCCCTTACTGAGTGTCTTGAGGGCTCGAAACCGTGAACAGACACTACACGTTCTACAGTTTCTTTAATGTCTCTGATGAATTCACATGAGGCCATATTTGATAGAGAAATTTAGGGAAGTGGAGAAGCAGTTATGGTATGGAGCAAGACAAACTATTTCCGGGTAATCGACTGTTTCGGTCAATCCCATTCAGTTATTCCCGTCCAGTTATTCCCGTTCGCCAACACTTCCCATAATCTATCTCCTTCAATGTAGACCTTCTAGACCTTGTAGACCTGATTATCTAGACCCGTCATTCTTAACAATCACTTCATCTAGATCAAGCCTTTTCTCTGCCGAAAGCAAAGTAGCCGGCAACACCACCCAATCCCAAAACAGTAAGAAGTTTAAGGCCAGTAGGCGTGGTTGCTCTGGGAGCTTCCGTCTTGGGCACCTCTGCATCTAGGATCTCGGAAGTATGGTCCACATCGGCCGTGTTGTGGTCCACAGTCTTTTCGCTTCCCAAGTTCACCACCGAGGGGTTGTTGATCTCCGGGTTCAACGACAGTTGCACATATTTGTGAGTATTGGCAGTTTTCTGCACGGTTGACTTCTTTCCAGCGGGAGACGAATCCACAGGGCCAGAGCCACGGTCGCCAAGGTACTCGGGTTCTGGGGCCACGGATTCTCCTCCATGAAACACCGCCGAGTCATTGGCCTCCACCTTGAACGATTGGTGTAACTCCTTATTAAACAATTCTTTCTCCACCTGTTGCTTTTTGTTGAGCGCAATGTCTTGCTTGACTGCCTCGGGGCTCACGGGCGGGATCTTGGGCTCCGCCACTTTGGGCATGAAGTCGTACTTGAACTCCCATTCGTTGATGGATGTTTGCGAGGGCAATCTGAACGAGTCGATAGTGGATGCATCGTTCTTGGCCAATCTAGAGGTTGTTCCAGAGATTGCTCTAATAGACATTCTGGTTCTGGGGATTGTGGTTCCGGAGATTGTGGTTCTGGAGATTCTGGCAACGTTCAACATCTTGGATTGGATTTATCTTTGATCAATTGTTTATAGGTAAAAGTCTTAGTAAGGAATGGTGAGCAAATATGCTTAGCAATGAAGGGTGAGTACCTGTACTTAGCAATGACTAAATGTGCTTAGCAATTAATAGTCAAAAAATGTGCTTAGCAATAGATAGTAATAAAATGTGCTTAGCAATTAACTGATAAATAAAGATGGCGGATCTTTGTTTCGGATTTTGGTGTGGATGTTGGTGTGGATGGTGGTAGTAGATAAATGGTTGGCTGTGGAGTAATCGCATTTCTAGGGGTCACCCCGCGGATGTCGGCAACGAGCATGTGGAGTGGGGTGCATGGAAAAGGGTGCGAAATCGGTGCCGACATTGCTCCACTCAATGTATGCCAGTCGTTTCAGTCTTCCAATATAAAACTCCCGTCACTTTTTCATCCACTTTTTTGGGTTATAATACTCTCTTTCCAATTCTTCTTAAATGTGTCACAAACGGCTTTGTAATTGAAAATGTCTCTTTGTGTCATTTTTCAATCCATATTGAATTTCCGTTTTTTTGCAGTAGTACGCTCTGTATTTTTTAACAATTTCATAAAGGTACCGACAAAAATGAGTAGAGACGCCAACACCAAAACAGAATTCGAAGCATTAAAAAATTCAAGGAATGTTCATGAAGTCTTAAGAATCATAAAGGAGGAAATAATGATGAAAATAAACAGAAATGAACTTTGAAATGGACTTTTGTTTTTCAGAAAAAAAAATTGTGGCATGCTTTAATTATATATGGTTTGAATTTTCCTGCACATAATAAAACATCACAACCTCCCTTCCCACCCAACTGTGACTGAATATATATGCTTTTTTTTTGGCCCCTATTTAGTAAATTCATTTAAAACCATTGTAGTTAGTTAGTTAGTTAGTATATTGAGGTATTGATTCCAAGAAAATGAATTCTTGTTGAGTAAAATTGATACTGGAACTTGGTAGTATTTAAATCAGACAATTTGATCTTAGTCAGCCAATAAGAACCATAGGTAACCATCGCACCATTGCCCCGTTTTGTAGTAGTGCCATTGTACCGTTTTGCAGTAGTATAATTGCTTATTAGTAGTGCAGTGGCAGCAGGAGAATTGCCTAATGGAGATTGCTGTAAATCGTGTAATCACATTAGTGTAGAGTAATGCAGTAGGACACGGGGGATGGCCTTCTTATATATTCGGAGCTGCAAGTTCGGTGGCAAATGCAGACACAAATGCAGACACAAATGCAAGGTTCGGGGTGTACCATATCTGAAACAATTAAGCATATTGCTGGGTATATAAAGCGACCGCGACCGCCATGCTCACCCCACCAATAATTGCAGCCACGCTCAATCAATACCCCACAGCCATACATGTTTTGTTACAGCCATAAAATCATAGTAGCCCTACAATGAATAGGCTTACAATGAATAGGCTTACAATGAATAGGCTTACAATGAATAGGCTTACAATGATTAGGCGTATAATAAAACTACATATCGACAGCCATTACAGCCACTGAGTCTACATTAATTCAAAATATGTTTACGCCATTGATTTCCAGCTGATTGGTCCATATAACCAAGAGTTCATTACAACATGAAAATAAGCAATATCCCTATAAGTTGTTTCAGGATTAATAAATTAAGTCAGAATGCAAAAACATTTCTTTCTATCTATGGTTATTATAATACAGTACTCTATGAAACGAGTGTTCGAAAGCTTTACTTGGTGGTTGGGTACTCTTCTCCAAATTCAATACCTGAAAGCAAGTCGTCTAGAAGCTGGGAAGGTGGTCTAGACTTTCTGCCCGGACGTGACTGCAGAGAGTCCAGCATCTTCAACAAATCCGAGCTAGACGATCGGTCTTCCCTATATGAAAGATCCGGCGTGGAGGTCTGGGTATTAGAGTGGGTATAAGGTTCATTAAAAAGGGGAAGCTCGAGGTTGGAGCGGGACGACTGCATCATTTCGAAAACAGGACTGATGGTCATGGACGTGCGGTTACCGGCGGTGGCCAAGCCCATCAGCATATCACGGTACGATCTTCCCTGGCTGGTGGTGAAGTCGGAGGAAGCGGACGATGATTTGGCCGAGTACAGCGACGAGTCCGAATGCAGAAAGAGCCCCTTTTCGCTTTGCGCATATTGGAACGGATTATAATATTGTACTTCCTTATCTTTCTTTGCCTTTCTGCGGCTATTCATCCACATGACGAAGGAGGTCAAGAAGACAGCAAACATGAGGAGGCCCAAGACCGCGGCCACGATGATGAACACGGAGTTTGTGGGGAGAGAGGATTTCAGAATGTATGGGTTCTTCATTTCCGTCGGCACCGTCGCCTGGTATGTATATGAAGTGGCCGAAGACGAGGAACTTGTGAGAGAGAGTGTTGGCAAGGAGTCAAGAGACGGGAGTGCCAGGGTTATAGTCAGCAGGGACAGGTCCGACTTTTTGGAGCTTGACAGACTATGAGAATTTGTTGATGTGGATTTCATGAATGTGGATTTCGTTGAATCAGATTGGGTGGAATCAGATTGGGTGGAATGAGATTGAGTGGAATGAGATTGGGTGGAATCTGACTCAGTATGCGTGGTGGATCTTGAAACAGCACGCCGGTGTTGATGATGGAGGTGTCTTCTTCCCAAGGGATCTTGCAAGGCATGAGCGGAGGCTAGCATTGCCAAACAGAGAGGAGCAAGCTTCATGGCGGATTGAGAAAAGAAGACGGGTGATGATGAAGAACTAGCGCCGATAGGGGAATTTATTCCATCGAAAGCGTGTTTTGTTATGGCGTCCCTGCGACGCGTTACTGGCTGCAAGCGAAGACCGCGACTGACACATGGAGAAAAGAGGACGAAAGAGGAAGGAAAAAGACGAAAAAGGAAAGAGGAAAAGAGAGACCCAAAGGAGGAGGGAGAAGAGAGAGAGGCCGATGAAAAAACAAAAAAAAATAGATTAGATTGAGATCGGTCTTACAAAGAGGGATCTCGCATTAATCTATTGTTTATTCTTCATTGTGTCTTTTACATTGTTCCCATTGTCTTCTTGTTCTCTGCATCACGTGCCATGCAAGGTGCGTAGAAAAACGTGAATTACGAAGCCCTGCGGCTACCAACGGCATTGATTGGATCAAATTATAGGTTGCAATATGCCGAAATGGGAAAGCAATATTTCCAGTGAGCATGCAATTTTCAAATTGATTCCAATTTTTAAATTGACTGTCATTGATTACAGGTCAAAATTTCACCTGAAAATTTGACTTATCAAAAGCAAGGATCACTGCTAGATTAACATGGACTAGTGATGATATACTGCAAAACATAGTGGACTACACAATGGGTTAATTTTGGAGCTCACAAAGAGTCTAATATCAACCAAATACCAGAATTTACCGTTATTGTCAATGTACAGGTAATGATTTGATGATGGGTGTGAAGAGGAAGAAGAATGGACTGAAGATTTTGGTGGGCCATTGGAGTTTGGAACTCAATCCATATCACAGTTTCTAATCCAGAAATCGACGTGGTCAAAAGGTCTTATTGTTGTGTTGTGGATCCAACATATTCATACATGGGATTATAAAACCAAAGCATGAGGTTAGGGTTTATGATAAGTGCAAAGTTGAAGAAAAAACGGGCGAATCACAATAATGGAAAATGGAGCCAAGAATCCATACTAGCTCTTGTTTACTGATTGTGTGGTCTGAATGATGGTCAAGTCGCAACCCAGGAGAACGTATAATCGTCTCTAAGTCGGTACGATATTGATAGTGCAGATTCTGGGATTCTAGTTGCCGAATTCGTCGCCAAAAATGGTTAGGTTGGTTTAGTCATGAAGACCATTGGGAATAAATTGAAGGAGTTTGAATTCTTCATCACGATCCAAAGGGCAATGTTTCAAGGTGGTTGGAAGATGAAGTTACTTTGGTCAGAGCTTTGTTGATCAGAGCTATGGCAAAGAACGCCAACATCTTGTTGTTGGATGAGAAAACTAGCGACTTGGATCCGTCAACGAGACTTATTGGCAATTACGGGAAGATCTGTGGCATGACTCCATTGTTTCCCAAAACTCTGGTTTCTTGGGTACCGTCACTGAAACAACATACATCCACGAAGGTTTCAAGTCAGAGAAAATACAGGGACGAAGGTTTCAAGTCAGAGAAAATACAGGGACGAAGGTTTCAAGTCACAGAAAATACAGGGGAGATTGTTTCACTTCAAAGCCTGGTTTCTTGGGGGTGCAAAGACCACGAAAATGAGTATTACAAAGGTATAAGATATCCCACCAATATGCTACTCCTCCAACTCCAAGCCCACAACCCTAAGCCCCAACTCCAAGCCTCTAGCCTCGAGAAGCTCGTCTCAGAACTGTTGTCAGAACTGGACCCAGAATTTGTTCTTTGTTCCAAAACAACTGTTATTGGTCCTGAAGATAAAGTCCACTTGCTCAATGTGTTGACCAGTCAATTATTGAGAACCATGGCATTTTTACATTAAGCAACATGTTTTGCTTATATTGACAACATTGATAACATTGATAACATTGATAACATTGATAACATTGATAACATTGATAACATTGATAACATCGACAACATCAACAACAACATCAACAACATCAACAACATCGTTAGTTATCTGGATAAGAAATGGAGAGTACATTCTTTGGTCACTCCTTTACATCTTCGTCTATCAATGAGTCCAAGTCCTTTAAGTTCCAACTTCAATGTTCCAACTTCAACTTTCCAACTTCAAAGTTCCAACATCAAATTCCCGAATATTAACATTTGTGTTTGTTTGAAAAACACATGACCGAATCAATGAATGACCAATCATGACAAATGATACATTCACATTCACCATTTACAGGTGATTCTGTTATGATTGTGTTATGATTGTGTTATGATTCTGTATCATCTCTATACCCATCTCTTCCCTTTCCTCCTACAGTACAGTAAAATAGTAGTAGTGTTGTAGTAGTAGTAGTGTTGTAGTAGTAGTAGTGTTGTAGTAGTAGTAGTGTTGTAGTAGTAGTAGTGTTGTAGTAGTAGTAGTGTTGTAGTAGTAGTAGTGTTGTAGTAGTAGTAGTGTTGTAGTAGTAGTAGTGTTGTAGTAGTAGTAGTGTTGTAGTAGTAGTAGTGTTGTAGTAGTAGTAGTGTTGTAGTAGTAGTAGTGTTGTAGTAGTAGTAGTGTTGTAGTAGTAGTAGTGTTGTAGTAGTAGTAGTGTTGTAGTAGTAGTAGTGTTGTAGTAGTAGTAGTGTTGTAGTAGTAGTAGTGTTGTAGTAGTAGTAGTGTTGTAGTAGTAGTAGTGTTGTAGTAGTAGTAGTGTTGTAGTAGTAGTAGTGTTGTAGTAGTAGTAGTGTTGTAGTAGTAGTAGTGTTGTAGTAGTAGTAGTGTTGTAGTAGTAGTAGTGTTGTAGTAGTAGTAGTGTTGTAGTAGTAGTAGTGTTGTAGTAGTAGTAGTGTTGTAGTAGTAGTAGTGTTGTAGTAGTAGTAGTGTTGTAGTAGTAGTAGTGTTGTAGTAGTAGTAGTGTTGTAGTAGTAGTAGTGTTGTAGTAGTAGTAGTGTTGTAGTAGTAGTAGTGTTGTAGTAGTAGTAGTGTTGTAGTAGTAGTAGTGGTAGTAACATATAAATATTATAAAGTATTGTATTTCTGTATGCTTATAATATGACCCTCTTTGTCATTGCTTCTAAAGAGCAATTCAGCTAAGCTCTTTACTAGGTACCATTACATCACCATCTTAAAAACATCCCAATGAGTCCATGATTGGTCCATGATTGATGATTGGTCCATGATTGGTCCATGATTGGTCCATGACATGGCTTTGTATCAAACAAGAATGTATTCCATTCTGGGTTTATTAGAGTATCATCAAACAGGACTCTTTTTTTCTAAGTGGAATACAGTGAAACTGTCGTCATCCATATTCACATATCCACATATTCACATATCCAACAGGGTACTGAGATAATGAACCAGGAAATCATAAACCAGGAAATCATAAACCAGGAAATCATGAACTAGGAAACCATAAACCAGAAAATCATGAACCATAGAGATCATAGAGATCATAGAGATCTTGAGGTAGAGATTTCCCTAGTCTCTCTTTTCCTTTTCTCTCTTTTCCTTTTCTCTCTTTTCCTTTTCTCTCATCTCTCATTGCTTCTTTCTTCTTCTCATCTCTCATTGTTTCTTTTCTTCTTTTCTTCTTTTCTTCTTCTCATCGCTCATCGCTCATCGCTCATCTCTCTCTTATTTTCTTCCTCCTAAAACCTCCAGTTTTCATCGGTGGATTCAATGGCCCAATTAAACTTATCCCTTAAAGTCTTTGTGAAAAGCTTCTCAATGGGTACACCAAACTTCTTGGAAAACATCACTGTTAAACGAGGATCGATATAGTTCAATTTGGAAGTTCCAAGCGAAACCTCCAGGTTATCCTCCTTGTCCTTGAGCTGTAAACTGGTGTTGGTGATTCTATTCTCGAACTTCTCGATTTGAGCCCGGAGTTTTTCCACCGTAGCTCCTTTAGTCACATGAACAACCCCACTGTCGACTTCCTTAATGTATGAAGTTAACGTTTCATCAACTTGCAGGAGCTTCTCATCCAAGTCTTGCTGTGTAAGCAAATCCTGTTTTTCTAGCTGTCGTTTTTCGTTATCACGTGCCCATTTCTTGCGTGCTTGATCTTTCAACTTGACTCCATGTTCATGGATAATCTGACGCAACATTTCATTGGGCATATCATTGATTTCAGCAAAATACTCCGCATTCTCTTGTTCCTGCAGTCCGTCTAATTGCAAAATCATCTTCTTGAGCCGGAGCTTCTGCCATTCCATCTCCTTGATTTTATCATTGATCTTCTCCACCGATGATTGATGACCTTTGGTAACCGTACGCTGGTGATTACACAAAATGGCCACTGTCCGGTTGGCCGCATTGTACTTCAACACCTTTTCCGCCACAGTTCCCTCATTGGCAATCAAGTCCATTTGGTCTTGCATGGTCTTTGACGCATTATAAGTACGGAACACTTTCGCCGTCAATCCCTTCATGTAGCCCTGGAGATGTTTGTTCAAAGTCGAAGGTGAGATCCGGTCAAACAAATCATCCCCTGGTTGTTTGGGCTCCTTCTTGAATATCCGGAGATTCTTAAACACTTGCCGATCCACCTCCACTTCCTGGTAGAACCGAATGGAATCCTTACCCAAGAAATCAAAGATCACCGTGTTGGGAGGCTTCAATGTCACGTGCTCGTACCTTAAACTGCAACATCCCACGGTATCGGCTTCATCTTCACCCTTTTCTCCTCCTGCTCTCAATGCAAACACATCAATAAGGTATGTGGCCGTGGCAATCTGTCTGCTCTGCATGAACTGATCCTTCAACATCTTGCTGTAATCTTCTCTGATCCGCCCAATGTGATTTTTCAACTCACGTGCCGTCTCGAACTTCTTCATGTCCGAAATACCCTTAATGGAGGAGTTGGCCGCTAACTTCACGTACTTGAATGTATCGGAGATATTTTCCTTCCACATGGCGAGCCATACCACCGACTTATCATGGCGGACTGCACCCCAAGTATGGCCCTCGGGCGCTTTAGGGATCGGTGCCTCCTTGCCCAAATTAAGCGTAATGTCTTCAGGGTAAACTCTGCGCTTAACCTTTCCTGTTTTAGGATGTGCTCCACGGCCACGGAAAAGCCCTGGGGGTTCGACCTTGAAATTACCCACGTTTTCCTTGCGCCCGTTCAATAAACACGTCCTGTATGGCTCTTCCACTCGGTCTCTTTCGTCCTTGATGAGTTTTTTTTCCGCCTTGCTAAGGTTCTTCTTCTCTTCGCGTAGCTTTTCGAAATGTGCATGCATTTTGGTGAAATCACACTTGGAAAACTCTTTGATGCTAGTATCTCCCTTAGACTCCTTTAGAATCTGGACGAAATCCTCAAAAAAATTCTTTTGAAACACGGGGTTTTTGGCATGGTCGGTCTCCAACATGGCCGCGAAAAAACCCGCCACTTCTTCAGCAGCTGGCGGCAAGTCCACCGGTTTTCCATTGTAATACATCTTCACATACGACGGTAATGGCTCGTATTCGGGTGGAAATATCACTCCTGCATGCTCCAAAGTCTGCCACCGTTCGCTTCCTTCACCAAACTTCTCGTCCTCCCACCATTTATAATCATCAGACTCTTCTTGGGAATCTTTGTCTTCTTTTTCGTCTGCTTCTTCCTCTTTAGGCTCTTCTCCTTCCGTTTTAAGCTCATCTTCATCCTTGGGTTTCTTAGACTTCTTTAACTCTTTGGTAGATGTACCATTTGCTTTGGAGGTTTTGGTATTTTTGGCCTTTTCCAGCAGGACCTTTTCCAGCAGGGTCTTTTCCAGCTTGGACTTCTTGGCCTTTTTTTGGGCTCGCTCCTCCTTGGACTTCTTTCTTTTTTTAGTGCCATTCAATAGAGCCAATGGTTTATCATCATCTTCATCCTTAACCGATACCGCTTTCGGTAATTGGGCGAGGGCAATGTCTTCGGTATCGCTCATGATGGGTAAATTAAGTTGATGTGTTGCTCATACTCATCGTGCCTATTATGTGTACCCCACGACCTATGCGTATGCAGGCACTTTCAAGTCGGATGTCACGTGTCATGTGTCACGTGATGCGGACCCCCCATACTCACACTCACACCCACCCACACTTCCCTTCCCCCACCACTCCAAAGTCAAATCCCATTGATGTAAACCTGGGGTTCGCGCATCTTGCACAACTTTACCCTGGACTCATGCATACTGATATTCTGGGAGATCTTTTGAGGTCTCGAGTATCCCTTTTGGGAAATGAGACACACACATTATGCATCTAAAACTCTTTGCCGCACTGGAGATACTAGGATTGTGAAAGACACATGAAACACACATGAAACACACATGAAACACACAGAAAGCCAGTGAAGATCGTTCTAAACATCACTCGAGACCAACTCTCCTATAACTCAAAAGTATTTAGCCCATCCTGGTTCTGTACAGTAATACTTTAAATACCCAAAAGTAAAGAGTATAAAATTTCGACATAATATGCTCGGGGGTTCAGCCTCTCTTTATACTTCTCTTTTTGTGTCCCATGCAATGCACCCATATGCATGCTGCCCTACATGCACACAAACATGCGTTGTTTCGGGAGTGTTTCAGGAAAGACGGGCCACTCTTGGTTTCAGGGGTGATGCACCCACATATATATACCGGAACTTAACTATATACACAGGGAGTGGTCCTGCATAATGGTGCTTGCGACATATACTTTACTGCACTCTATACAATTGAGGTACGGATGTAATGGATCTGCAACAATCAATTAGCCGGAATATTTTTTTTTTTTTAAAAAAATTATATATATATATACGCCATGTACTGCATATAAGTGGATTACGGGTAGTGCGGTGCTCAAATTTATATCTCGTATACTTTAAAATTGCTTATGATGATTTTTTTGGGGGTAAACATAATGAACGTATGTTCATTGATCCTTGTTGATAATTGTCAATAAGATACTGTAAAATTTGAAAGGGGTACCCGTGATTTTGGGTGGTTTTAGAAGTGCAAGTTGCTTGATGAACCCTCGGAAAGGTCACGTGCCCCAGCATATTCCGGCCAATGAGTCACGTGACATATACTAATTTCTCCTCTGTATCCCACACACACAATATTAAAGGTTTCAGAACCCCTCATTCTGTACTGGACACATATTAGAATCTATTTATTATTAAATTTTTGCAAATTGATTTTTGGGGGGACAGGATAAAATGACCTGAGTCAATAGGTTGGAACTGTATATAAGGCCCGGAAATGATATTTCCGAGGGTAAAACGGCACGTGACACCAATATATGCAGTACAAACCGGTTTATCTTGCATTTTCTCTCTGTTCAAAACTTCACAAAAATTAAGTCGATTCATAAAAATGAACAGAAATGTTGGGTTAATTCGTATTTTCATACATATTTAAGTGTGCATTGGTTAATGAATCCGGATGTCTTCATCGGCCATTATAATTGCCTAAATAGGAAGGACCACCTCGGAAAGCCCGAATTCCCAATTATGCCAAGAAATAAAGTTCATTGAAATGGAAAATACATTAACTGGAATTTCATTCCGTTAATTTTTGTTTCGTACTTCCTAATTAGGAAAAATAGGTCTTAACAATCTGCGGTACTGTATATAGCGGAAACATAAAACATCCATGAAACAAGCAAAAACGAAATATGAAGCTGCAATGAAGTAAGAAAAAACCAGTATATTCAAAACCGGTAATGAATCACATATGAAAAATGAATTCAGTTTAGCTCGAATAATTAGGAGGACGGGGTGAAATTGGCTGCAATTTATAATGAGAGTCCTGCATACAAGTAACCAACACTAGATTCTTATTAAGTTGAATCAATGGTGACACACTGAATCTGGAAGTTCATTTTGATTTTGATTTTGATTGTATGGCTTTTTTTTGATTCTGTGGCTGAACATGGAACAAAGTCTTATGAGTATGCAGGGTCGTGCATAGCTCATAAAAAATCTAATGTCCTCCAGATTACCAGGTGAAATACCTTTTTGTTGTAAGGAGGGAAAAAGCTTAAAACAATCGAGTGATTTTTGAATCGTGGCCTTAAGAATGTATTGGGACACTCATGACTGTTTTCGTAATGGCTAGAACATGACATGATGAATGTTCAGAATAATAGACAATGACCTGCACAGAAGTTAGAATTCAACACAAATTCCTGCACAGAACCACATTTTCCATCAGGGAAAGTCAGATATGCATGTGAAAAGCTTCCCTGTTAATATTTGTTCCTCCATATAACAACAGATTTCTTGCATTTTTCTGGTTTAAAGTATCCTGGGATCATACTGCCTGCATGTGAGCCCCAACGGGGATTAGGGTCCGCCAAAACCTTCTATTGTTATAGATGGTACACCCATCAAAACAATACCTCTATCTTCTGAAGTCTTTAGTATACCTCTAAACTCCTAAAGACATATGATAGTACTGTATGTAGTTAACAAGGCAGTTGTAGCCTTTAATTGTGGGTAGTGTGCGACTTAAAGTCTAAAGCTAGTCTGGCGCATTTTCCTTGATTCACATAAACTGGAACGTATGCTATTATAACACTCTAAGCACAGAACCTCAGTCATCATCGTAATATTATATGTAGCTGGACAAATCAAGAGACTGCGATATTTATTATCCACCGAGCTGTTTCCATAAGTCTCCGTCCCTTCATAGTAAAACCCCTAAAGCATATCATAGATGATAGAAAAATGACAATGAAAAACAAGAGGAGCTGGACGAGGCCATGATCAAACTTTATTGTCCTTCAACAAAAGCCCACATTATTTCATCTGTCTTTGCTCGTATGCAGTCACACGAACATGTAATTTCGAAGAAAAAAAAGAGACCAGCTCTTGTTCAATACAACCTGTTCAATACAACCTGATTAACACAACCATGATAAATAAAACTCTCAAGGCATTGTCATTCAAGCAAAATTGTTAGTAGTAGTTTTGTAACCAAAAAAAAAAAACTCAATGGGAATAGAAACGTCTTAAGAAATAGACATAAGCACATACCACCAATCCAGATTCTAGTCCATCATGACCCAATCAATATACATCCAATGATTTCTTGATTAGAACATAGAAATGATTTTCTGGTTAGATCATAGAAATGATTTCCTAGCCAGTATATAAGAATGAATTCCCAGTTAGTACATAGAAACGACTGTTCTATTGGAAAGAATAATTGGACAAAGAACTGGAACAAAAAGAGTGGCCCAAAAGAAAGGACCAAAAAGAGTGGCACAAAAAGAGAGTGGCAAAAAGAAAGGAACAAAAGTAGTTGCAAGAAATCAAGAGAGGGGGGAGTTGCAGGGATATATATATATATACATATATTTAATGTCTGTCCGACATATAGAAGTGGATGCGGGGACCGGTGGCGGTCTCAGATTCGTATGAGGTTGGAATGGCAACCACCCCGCATGGATACGAGTATTTAGCCTGCCGCACCGATTGCCTGCTCTCATTACTCCAGTATACTACACTTTTCTTTTTGCTACTCTTTGTTACTCTTTTTGTTACCGCCGTATTACTAAATAAGGATTGTGGGCGGAAACTGGGTGGTAAAGTTCCTTTTATATACAGGAAACATGTTTCTTAAAATGAACTACCTCTACAGCTTCTATTCCTTTATGGTCTCTATCCTGTATCCTTATCTGATTCATACTTATGATACTGAATAGGGGGTAGAAGGATAGATTGATGAAGGATAGAATATAAGTGATTGATGACTATTTAATGGAGAATCCCTCGTCGGTACCGAGTCACATGACTTAAGATACAGTATAGGGAAATCATAATCTTAGCGATTAGAACCAGGTCATATGAACTCATGAATTTAACCATGGATATAGTAGTATGTCATTGAGTATAATGGATACTATGGGACATTAACCACAGGAAAAGGTGTACTAACGATGGTACATCATTGGGAGGTACAACATAAGGAATGATATCTATGGATGCTAAACTAAAATGTGTACTTACCATAGGGAACAGGGTATTGACGGCAGTGGATAGAAATGGAAGCCTTGATGTTAAGCTATGGTACTCACTTCAATTAGTGATAGGATTACAGGTCCTAAATGGAAACAGAAACAATTGACAATTGACATGGAATAATGGAGTGTGGATTATAATCCCAGGGGTTGATTCATCGATGCTCATCTAAGGATCTGACTTCTAATGATCTGACTTACTGAGGGGTCTGACTTCTAAGGATCTGACTTACTGAGGGTCTGACTTACTGAGGGGTCTGACTTAAGAGCACCTATCTTCTTAAGGCGTATGGCTGCACACAGTGATAATCAGCAAGACGTCGCTTTGAATAACATATGTTTAAGTTGGTGGTTGAAACGCAAGGGAGGTAAACCCGTGCACCCGAACTCTAAATGTTCATATACGAATGGCTCATGTATGCATAGCTGGAATTTTGAGAGTGGGAATGAGTGAAATTGGGATGGAAATTGACATGGTGCGAGAGGAGGGGGTAACATGTTTCACCTGCATTCAAGCACCCCACCATGCATACGCCTGCGTCGTAAGGAGTTTTAGAGTGTACCCAGCACCCCCCGACGTGCGGACCTGAAACAAAACAGGAGACAAGCAACCGGGGCGCGGAACCATTAAAGTGAATGGTGTGGATGGACTACCAGAAAGAGACCGTTGTACACTGCATAACAATTGTCTTGCACATAGTGCGAAAGACAATATACTGCATACAACCCGGAGCGAGCTTTAAGTGGACGTGTCTCGCATATAAAGACTTGAACCAATCCAACCCCCCCTCCACTTCTCTTCTTCTCCCTCCAAGCTGAAATTGCTCCAACAAATCCGGCTTTACAATAACCTTTCCATTATGGCCAAGTTCTATGCAGTGGCCGTGGGTGAAAATCCCGGTATCTACCGTTCGTGGGAAGATTGTTCTAGGCAAGTTACTGGCTTCTCCAGGGCCAAGTTCAAGAAGTTTCTGACACATGAAGATGCTCAGGAGTACCTCGACAGTTTCAGGCAATTCCAGTACCTGAGTTCCAGCGATGAATATGAGCTGAGACCAGAACAGCCTCGCATGCTTAGAGTAGGAGGAGTTTATTTCCCAGTGCAGAAAATCTTCACGGATGGTTCTGCACGGGGGAACCAATATGAATGGCCCGATGCAGGATACGGGGTTTATTTTGGACCAGGAGATCATCGGAATGCATCTGTATCTCTTGGAGAAGTGGAACCCCGAGGAGTTCGCCATACCAACCAACGGGCCGAGCTCCATGCTGTTGGACATGCGTTAAGAGTGATTGAGCAAGAACACAATAGAGGCCGTCATTTCAAGTATGAGATTTACACGGATTCCCGATACGTGATCAATGCTCTTGAAGTATGGGTTGATACGTGGCGGGACCGGAACTGGGCATCATCTGCAGGCCACGAGGTGGTCAATCGGGATATCATTGAAGATGCAAGTGATCGACTCGATAGTCTCCGTGACAGAGGCGTGAAAATCATCTTGAACCATGTTAAGGGTCATGGTAGCAGCGAGGGTAACATCGAGGCGGATCGGTTGGCCAATCTCGCCGCAGAAAATGATTTCCAAAGGTGAAGAATCTTCTTTAAAGCTTCAATGATGGTCTAGTATAGTCTAGTCTAGGTTCTATACAGTCTAGAATGGTGTAGTACTGTAAAGTAACCCTGAAGTAACCCTGAAGTAGACCTGAAGTAGACCTGAAGTAAACCTGAAGTAAACGTGAAGTAAATCCTTCACCTGAAGTGTTCACATATCTTGAAGAGACTATGAGACTGTGTTAAGTGGACCTTTAAGTGGACCTCCGGGTGCACCAGAGGCAGGGTCCAGTCCACTTCCAGAACCACCAGAGCTGCCAAAACCACTTCCAGAACCACTAAGAACCACTAAGAACCACTAAGAACCCTATAAGAACCACTTCCAGAAACCACTAAGAACCTGAGTTCGAGACAGATCCGCTGTCGTCTTCATCGTTTCCTCCAGCAACACAGGCCCATTGGGTGTTGGCCTTTAAACCAGAACCCTTGGACTCTTCGGAACCCTTGGGCTCGTCGGAACCCTTGATGTATTTCAAGGCTCGGAGAACTTCAAGCTGCGAGACTCGAATTTATTTTCTGCCTGCCTGCCTCCGATAAGCTTGCGTTGAAACTTGCGTTGAATCTATCAACCTTAAACTGCAACTCATTGACTTGCTGAGTCAAGGATTCTTGTAATGACTTCAAGGTCTCGTTTTAGCTCATAAGAGATGAGATCTCGTTTTGGCTCGTAAGAGAAGAGATCTTGTTAGCATCCCTGTAATATTCACTGACATGACGCTTGATCAAGTCGGTGTACTTGCCTTGAATTGATTTGAGTTGTGTCTCACACCACTCTTTTTGACCTTTAAGGTAAATAAGCTCATTGTTCACTTTGCTCAAGTCAAGCTTGGTGGAGAATTTGTCATTGGACGCCTCATTCAATTCTTAAACAAACCAATCATTCAAAAAGGTTCGTACGCCTTTGCACAGTCATTGAAACCAAATGCCGCTGAAACCAAATGTCATATCGTTTCAATCACCATCTTTCATCTTTCATCTTTCCCCACTGGTTTGAACCACACTAGCAAAAAAATTATAAGAAACAATATCTCAAAAAAAGTTTCGTACCTTTTTTTTGGCACAGTCATTCAAGCCAAATGGCAATGAGTGCTCATGATACGAACGGAACGTTTGAGTTAGTCGAATTACCTAGAGGGCGGAAACCAATGGGTTCCAAGTGGGTATTCGCACTAAAACATAACGACGTATCCAAAGCAACACTTGTTGTCTGAGGGAACTTTCTGAAGGAAGGTATTAATTATCAAGAACCATTCTCTCGTGTGATCAGATATGAGAGCTTAAGGATGGACATAGCCATTGCAGTGAAAACAAACAAAAAAACAAAAAAACAGAAAGCATGGAGGACGATCTAAGTGATGCTCCCGGAATAGTTCAGCACTGAAGTTCCAAGAAGGAAGGTATTCACATGGTTTCGGTATACCACTTATTCCCCAAGTCTTGGAATTTCGGGATGCAACCACCATTAGTCAAATTCAAAAATTGATTCAAGCTTGCACTCTGGTGGTGAAGGTGCTCAGGGTGCTTGGCCATGAACTTTTCAACTGTTTGCCAGAGCGTAGCGTAGGAATTGTATTCTCATATTCAGGGGGAGGAGGGGATGGGGATGGTAATAGTGAAACCATAAGTCTTATTGTCTTATTTGTGGAGCGAAGAAGCAGGAATGGGTCGTACTTGAAGTCACACATGTACTCAACATCAGGTTCCACACAGAAGTACCATACGTAATCCAAGAGCCATTTTTGCCGGTGAAAATAGCCCAGATTGTTTCAAACACCAATTTCCATTAGAATTCTTATATTCTGAAATCTGGAAAAATCGGAACGATTGCCTCATATTATAATGTACTAGATTTGGGAGGTAGTCTCTTGAGTTTCTTGAGTTTCTTGAGTTTTTTGCAGTACCAATCAAGGGTTAAAACGAACTGGAATAGAGACTAGTTACCTTTATTCATAAGTCTGGAGGCTGGTTTGAATTGGTTTGAAAAATACTGTAGGATAAACAGAACGTTATGACAGACTTCATGGGAGACGGACTGCATAGTATATAGACTGCATAGTAAACAGACTGCATAGTAGTTCGACCTGGAATAGACAAATGTATCATGTATCAGTAGACTATATGATATATAGATCTTTGACGGTATTATAAATAGTCCCGGAATTGACCGACCTGGAATAGACAAACCTGGAATAGACAGTATGATAGACAGTCCTAGAATAGATAGTCCTAGAATAGATAGACATGGAATAGATAAATATTGGTGGGTGGTGAGAATTGCAGCCAAAAAGCGCGTGCACTGAGGGGGCAAATCCCCCTGTTTATATAGTGCTCGAATAGCAATGTTTCAGATTTGAAACCAATGCACTCTATGCATCGTGATGCATATCCTTTTTGTGTACATAATCCTTTTTGTGTACATAGTCCTTTTTGTGTCATTCACCCTGACTATACATCAACTATAAACGGGTCGCTATTTCCCATACATTTCATACATTTTTATATTTCATTCATTCCATACATTTTTTATACCTTAACCAGAGTGGAATCTCACACAACCAAATGCAATTAGTTTAGGGGTTTGTTGAATTTGACTAATGTAGTTTGAATTGTGTATTGTGTTTTACCGTAAGGGTTTGAACTATGCTACCATCTTGGTTCGAACACTTTGTTGCCATGCTTTGATACTTTTGAATAACACTCTATGCACTGAAAGTGGTATGTAGTTTAATAGTATGGACAGTTAAATTTGTCCCAGAGACAAAGGAACAGAGGACTTGATTTTTGGTGATGAAGTATCTTTCCAAGAAGCAAGCATGCACTCTTGACTAAGTGAGTTTCACTAGTGTTTCACAAATGATTCACAAGTGTTTTACAATTGTCTAAGATAACACTAAATGCAGATATCACGGAATTCAGAAACCCCATTGACTCGTTATCCAATTATTAATGATTGTTTCACATCTGCAGCCTTACAATGCTCAACATTATGGAACCACCTCCAGCAGCCAAGATACGTCCCTTTGGTCCAGGGTACGTACAATCAAGGAGCTACGCGATAACTCTCCCTAGCATCAAGCAATATGCACTTTGAAAGAGTCCGTTTTGACAATCTCTCCAATTGTGAAGAGCATGAAAGTTTACGAAATGGGTAATAGATATACACTCTTTGGAAAGTACTAGAGACAGGAAGCAAGAAACACGTGAAAACAAAGAAACACGTAAGAAACAGTACCAGAAGCGAGAGGAAAGCAACAGGAACTAAGAAATGGAAACTAAGAAATGGAACTGAGAAGCAAGAGGCGAGAACTGAGAGGCAAATTTCAAGTGGTATGGGCTAGAATTGTCTGACTAGAAGTGGTATGACTGGAAGTGGTATGACTGGAAGTGGTATGACTAGAAGTGGTATGACTAGAAGTAGTATGACTAGAAGTGGTATGACTAGAAGTAGTATGACTAGAAGTAGTATGTTTTAGATTCCAGTTACATCAGGTATTACTTGTGTCTACTAGCTCCTACTTACTACTATCTGAATGCTTGAGCCATGTTTTAGGTTAAAGTAGTGGCAACATTTGTCATGATATCATCAGCACCAGCACCAAAATCAATATTCTTTTGCAGAAGTGTTGGTATTGGGAGCTTTTTTTTTAGTCTTTACAAACCATAGAGAAATATCCAGTGCTTTTCAAAACGATTCAAACCAATCAACCAAAAAACCGTTTGGAATCCCAGAGGTTTGGCATCCCAGAGGTTCGGATCTCATGGCAGAGATCTTCAAACAAAAAGGCTTTATGTTTCATAGATATTTTTTTTAGTGGATTTCAAGAATCTGATCTCTTAAACCTGGAGGATTGCCTTATAAATCTAGTTACTAAGTTCATTCGTTGATGATTACTTAAGCGAGGAATCGAAGCTGCTTTTTTAGTGTTTTCAAGAATAGAGATTGCTAGGGAACAACTCCTTCGTGATCATTGTTTTAATCACCTTAGCTCATTCAGCTACTCCGTACATTCAGCTACTCCGTACATTCAGCTACTCAGCTTATTCAACTACCCCGTACAATAGGACAGAGTAGAAGTAGAAGTCTGAGTAGAAAAAGTAAAACCCAATAGCCATTGTATCAGACAGAGAGGTTTCATAAAGTATCTCAATAGATAGGGTACTACCTATGATGGATCTAACAGTATGACTAGAAGTATAGTGCTTTTTAAAACTATTCAAACCAGGTGGCTAAATGTTTTGTGTTTGGAACTACAACTACCTAAAATTAAACAAACCATTAACTCAAAAAAAGATTTGTTCTCCTTCACATAGTGTTATAAATCAAATGACATAGTATTTCATACTAACTTTCATTAGAGTGTTTAATATTCTGAGCCCCTTAAACCTGGACACTAGTTTGAATGATTATGAAAAACACTGTAGTATGACTAGAAGTAGTGGACTAGAAGTAGTATAACTAGAAGTAGTATGACTAGAAGTAGTATGACTAGAAGTAGTGGACTAGAAGTAGTATGACTAGAAGTAGTATGACTAGAAGTAGTATGACTAGAAGTAGTGGACTAGAAGTAGTATGACTAGAAGTAGTGGACTAGAAGTAGTACGTAGTATACAGTGATTTTCAAAGCTATTTAATTTAAACCAATAAACCAAAAAGGTTCGTTTCGATTGGCCCAGAGTTTCAGACAAAAAGGGGTAAATGTCTTAGTGATATTTTTATTAGCATTCAATATTCTAAAAATCTTAAATCTGGACTTTTGCCCTATCATCTTTTTCAATTCTTTACTGTGTGTGTGTGTTTGATTTGTTAGTGTGGCTTGATTTGTTAGTGTGGCTTGAATAGTTTTGAAAAAGACTATAATAGTAAGACATTGAATTAATATCAACTACAGATTTAAGTTTTAAAAATGTAGATCTTATGTGATATCTTATTAAACCATAATTGCTATGCTCATTCATACATTTATGCCTAACTTCTTATATTCATTGGTGGTTCCTCAAGAGAAATCTAAGAGGTTCCTTCAGGATTTTGAAGAGAGAAAGTGTTACCGAAAACCTCTCCACCAAAACAATGAGAAGCATTATTCTGGAATGTTCAAAAGACGCCTCTGACTCATGAGTTATCATAATGGCCAAATACAGTTTCACCTTTGTAACCATATTCGGACTGAGAAGCTTCATAATACCTTCATAGCCACGGCTCTATCTATGATGGATGTAACAATAATTAGTTAAATGATTTTAATCACTTTTGATAGATTTAATTGTAGTTTCTGCTATATCCAAATTATGTGAGGTACAGTGTTATACAAAACGATTCAGAACAGCCCAACAAAACGATCCAGACCTACGCAACAGAATGATTCGGACCAACAAGACAGAATGATTCGGACCACACTATGTTTCTGCCCAATAAATAAATGATTATCAAAGTAGCCTTATCCTGCATATAAACATTAACCCGTCACCACTACTTCCTATGATTCGGTATCAAATCCAAAGTCTTTGAGTTAGCTTATACAGTGTTTCTTGCTGTTTTCAAAATTTCTGTTTGAGCGACTTGGATCTTTGGTGCTGTGGTGTACTCCCATATTAAATAGATACTACTACATAATAGAGAATACAAGTGATACTACGTCACATCAGCAATTTCGTATACACTATGTATTTTTACAATTACCCTTTATCCAGATATTTTAAGCTGTACATATTCACAAGGGGCCAAAGAAATGTTCTTATACTAGATTTGACCTAAGGAGACTGGGGTGACTAATAATCCATATATGACAAATATTCAAAAATCAGTAATAATTAGATATCACATCACTATAAGTAATATGGAATGTAAATCTGTAATACGGATGTAGTAGGAGGAGGATTTTAGCACTGGAATTATTGTAGTGGCAGTTCGTACGGTTAGTTCATTGCTTGTGGTGTACAGAGGTACACTTCTCCTTTAGCATACCCTAGTTGAAGTTTTATAAAAGAAGCTCAAAATGTCACCGTGAATCTTATATACTCTTCATCAAAAAGCAAAAAAGATGGAATATGATAAAATGTAATTCACTTACTAATTACATATCCCCTCCCACGTTGTTATATGCAGGATAATAATAAAACCAGATTAGTTTTGTACTGCAAGACTCCCAAATGCAGTACATATACAGTCATTTTCAAAATAATTCAAACCAACCTCTAGATTTAAGAATACCGAATCTTGAATTTCAATGATGGTTGGTGTGTCAAACATTATGTCATTTAATTTTAAAGACTCTATGAAGGGGTCACAAACGTTTTTGAGTTATTGGGTTGTTTAATTTTGCTAGTTCTGTTTCGCCCTCTGGTCTGAATAGTTTTGAAAATCACTTTATTATATAGTGTAATAGTGTGGAGCATAGAGTATGGAGTATGTAGTATAAAGTGTGTAGTATGCAGTGAAAGTAAGGATGTAATACGTAAATTCGAGTCTGTAGTCAGTAGATTGTAGATTGTGTATACACAGTATTCATGGGCATATTTATAGATCTATCTACATCATAATGGGAACTAGAGTTATAATCAAACACACCCTTTTAAGTAATGTTAAGTGTAGTAGCAGTAGTACTGATTGAGATTAAAGTGGTATGTAGGATAATAGTATGGACTATGGACTATGGACTACAAGTATAGAGTATGGAGTAGAATCACTATGCAGTGTAATAGTATACAGTGTTTTTCAAAGTATTCAAATCAGATCGGCCAAATGTTCAAACCACACTAAGCAAAATTGAACAGCTTAATACTTCGACAAATGACTGTTTGAAATACTTAATAAAGGTTTCACATAAACAAGTTACTTCAAATGCTTGACCCTTAATAACTTTGAAGTAGTAAGTACGAACCTTTCTTTAATTATTGGTCTGATTAATTTTGCTAGTCTGGTTTGAAACAAATTGCTTCAATGGTTTATAGTATTCAAAAAGACTGTACAGTGTATTATGGACTATGGACTATGGACTATGGACTACAAGAATCATGAAGTAGGGTAGTAGAAGTAAGGAGTATCATAGTATACAGTATAATAGTATACAGTATAATATAGTCATTTTCAAAATAATTCAAACCAACCTCTAGATTTAAGAATACAGAATGTTGAATTTTAATGATGGTTGGTTTGTGAATCATTATGTCATTTAATTTTAAAGACTCTATGAAGGGGTCACATAAGTTTTTGAGTTATTGGGTTGCTTAATTTTGCTACTTTTGGCTCTAAGCATTTTTGCCCCCTGGTTTGAATAGTTTTGAAAATCACTGTATTAGGCAATCCTCCAGATTTAAGCTTTCAGAATATTGGAATCCAATAAAATGGGATCCAATGAAAGTTGGTGTGAAGCATTACGCTATTTGGTTTGAAGGGATGTGCTAAGGGGTACGAAACAAAACTTTGTGAATTACTGGTTTGTTTAATTTTGCTAGTATGGTCCGAATCATTCTGTCTTCTTGGTCCGAATCCTTCTGTTTGGCTGGTCCGAATCCTTCTGTTGGGCTGGTCTGAATCGTTTCGAATAACACTGTATAATAGTATATATTAACAAATATTTTATATAACCTTTATTATAATTACTTGATGATATTGAGAATATTTAATAAGTAACATACTGAGGCTAGTCATCCAAAATCAGACAAAACACACCAAAAACAAAAAGAAAGGTATCTCTCTACTTATACTCTAGTACATAAGTTTATGGTTGTTTGAATGACTGGTGATAACAGTATTCAGTAAACAGTAATCAGTACTTGGTATTCAGTAAACAGTAATCAGTAATTGGTATTCAGTAAACAGTAAACAGTAATCAGTAATCAGTAATCAGTAATCAGTATTCAGTAATCAGTAATCAGTATTCAGTATTCAGTAATCAGTAATCAGTAATCAGTATTCAGTAATCAGTAATCACTAATCACTAATCAATATTCAGTAATCACTAATCACTAATCAATATTCAGTAATCACTAATCACTAATCAATATTCAGTAATCAATATTCAGTAATCAATATTCAGTAATCAATATTCAGTAACCACTAATCACTAATCACTTACCACTAATCACTAATCACTAATCACTAATCACTAATCACTAATCACTAACCAGTAAGTCGTTGGTAATCAGTGATGTGAATGTTAGTGAATGAAGTAAAGAGACAGATTTGAAATGTAATTTTTAGTAGAAGGATTTTATCATGAATCATGAAAATGAGTTTGTAGTGGATTCGTAATTTAGAGTACTTCAGAGAGTCAGTGATTAATGCCACAAGACCAATATACTAAGTTAGTCAGTATGGTAAAATGTACCGCCCTCAACCATAAGAGGGAGTATGGAGACGAAGAGGAGTTGCATAGAGAAAAGATGAGATATTTGGAGAGAACAAGAAAATTGTGGTGCTTCATATACTACGCATGTTAAAAACAAGTCGACCCTGGGACCAATTCTTGGAGCTTTATAGGCTATTTCCTTTCGTACATCTATTTTGATTTTACTATACCAGGTTTTAATTTGTAAAAAGATATAACTCTACAAAAATAGAAAATGAATTATCCTTATCAAGTAAACATAATGAAGCTAATGAAGTATGAGCTTATGATATTACAAGAATGGGATTAATAAATAATAAACCTTATAAATCTATGGACTATGGAATATAGAATATTGAATATGGACTATGGAATATGGACTACGGGCTACAAGAATTATGAAGTAGGGTGTAGAAGTATGGAGTGTATTAGTATGGAGTATAATAGTATGTAGTAATAGTATACAGTGTAATAGTATAGAGTATAATAGTATGTAGTATAATAGTATAATAGTATAGAGTATAGATTCAACCTGTTTAAACATTGCCGATATCAAAGAAGACGTGGGAATGACCGCAGAATTTGGGCCTGAAATTCGTCTGAAGTTTGATGATGGTGTATAC
>NKZH01002095.1:0-11234 GCA_002370695.1 Metschnikowia matae var. maris
GGACAGATTCGACTAATTTGAGGACAAGGGGACTACTCGAACTTTCGCGAACCTCCTGCACATAAAAACCCATCCGAGCTGTTAACCATAGATTAACCGCTCGGACAAGTTGCCGCGAATGTATTTTTAAAACTCGAAATCAACTGAGTCTTTTAGTTTTTTAATGATTGTCTTCCTATCTTTGAAACACATTTGAAACGGTTTTGAAACGGTTTTGAAACACATTGAAACAAATGTGGATCATCTTTGAAACATTTGAAACAAAAGAGAAACATCTTTGAAACATCTTTGAAACATCTTTGAAACAAAAGTGAAGGTAAATCTAATTAATGTGTGTATCGTGTATTTTTTTTTAACCCTGGGTCACGTGCGTAGGCCATAAATCTCGGTCGCGTACTTTAAACTCTCCCACCCATGAGCAACTCCTTTAAGCCCGTCAGCGAGGTGCTCTCCAACCTGCACAAGAAGCAGTCCTTCTCTGATATTTATGGTGAGCCGGAGAATTTCCTTGAAATCGAGGTATGTGTTTTTTCAGTGTTTCAGTGTTTCAATATTTCAGTATTTCAGTGGTTCAGTGTCTTTGTCCATCCCCACATCCACCCACACATCCACATCAACCCATATTCATACATTCCATCAACCCAACCATCAACCCAACCCATCAACCAACCCATCAACCCAACCCATCAAAATTTCCATCTAAATTTTAGTCTACTCGTATATTCATTCAGATTCCCATTCATTCAAATTCCCATCATTTTATGTTCGTTGATGGTACCTCAAAGAGAGGAATCGGAGTGGATTATATACCTTTGAGAAAACCCGAAGAACTCTCCACCAGAAGAATGGGAAGTATATTTCTGGAATATTCGAAAGAGGCCATCTATACACGAAGTGGTCTGATGGTCACCTACAATCATCTTTATCGTGTGAGAATCTCCGTATCACCTCGGACTGAAAGGCTTCATAATACCTTCATAGTCATGGCTTTGCCTATGGTGGACTAAATGCTTAAACTTTACTTTACCAACCTCCAAATCCATCCCGGTTATTCATACATGGTGTTTAATCAATTCCTAATATTACCATTACCATTTCATCTTAACGTGATCCTAATTATTTATCTGTTACGTCTATTTCATTAATACCATTATCATTTCCCTGAATCCATGTGTTCATAGTGGTTAATTAGTGTTCATAATGGTTCTATGCGTGATTCATTACCATCCATTACTATCCACTATCCATTACTATCCACTATCCATTACTATCCACTATCCATTACTATCCACTATCCATTACTATCCACTATCCATTACTATCCACTATCCATTACTATCCACTATCCATTACTATCCACTATCCATTACTATCCACTATCCATTACTATCCACTATCCATTACTATCCACTATCCATTACTATCCACTATCCATTACTATCCACTATCCATTACTATCCACTATCCATTACTATCCACTATCCATTACTATCCACTATCCATTACTATCCACTATCCATTACTATCCACTATCCATTACTATCCACTATCCATTACTATCCACTATCCATTACTATCCACTATCCATTACTATCCACTATCCATTACTATCCACTATCCATTACTATCCACTATCCATTACTATCCACTATCCATTACTATCCACTATCCATTACTATCCACTATCCATTACTATCCACTATCCATTACTATCCACTATCCATTACTATCCACTATCCATTACTATCCACTATCCATTACTATCCACTATCCATTACTATCCACTATCCATTACTATCCACTACTGTCATTATGTCATTATCATTATGTCATTATATCAAGATGCCATTATGTCATTATGTCATTATCATTATGTCATTATTGTGTAATAGTTCATAGTGAGTTCATAGTGGTTATCTGTTATAATGAAGCAAATGTTTGGCAAAAAGAATATATGTGTTACGACATATATATTTTCAGGAATGGAGGGTTAAAGGGAACCTTTCTAAGGATTGAAAAAGCCCCCTTCCCCAATGTTTGATATGAGTTCATTCACAATGCACAAGGTCATCATGTGTTCCACTACTATTCCATCGGTTTTATTAGTGCTCATTCGTTCCAAGAGTGTTCATTAGTGTTCATTAGTGTTCATTAGTGTTCGATAGTGATGACTTCGTGGTGAATGAGTGTTCATTCGTCTCAATTGTGCCTCATAATGCCTCAGTGGTTCATTATTGTAACTTTGGTATGACGTTATTGCTACATTAATGATTTATTAGTGGTCATTAATGATTTATTAGTGGTTGGTGATCATTGGTGGTTCATGACTATCCATCAGACCATTACATCAGTTCCACTATTGCCATGAATTCTCATTATTGCTCATTAATGCCTATCATTGTCTATAACTGTCTACTACTGTCTACTACTGTCCACTATTATCATTACCATTCACTATATGGGAATGATAATATAGGAATTATGAGACGTGTGAGAATGATATGAATGGGAATGATTATATGATAATATGGGAAGTATGTGAATGGTTAGAATGACAGATGATAATGTGACTCATGAGAATGATAACAATGGACAGAACAGAGAATGGAAATGATACTACGGGAATGAATGGATGAATAGGAATGACAAGAACAATAATGATATGGAAATGATATGGGAATCACTTGGAATCACTTGGAATCACTTGGAATCACTTGGGAATGATATGGAAAGGAAAGAGAATCAATGATTGATAAGAAATTGAAATATACTAACTTCAGGTACGCAATCCGCAGACACATTTAGGACGAGAGCAGTACACGGACTATGAGGTGGTATGCCGTACCAACATCCCGGCTTTCCGTAAGCGGCAGAGCAGGCTCCGGCGCAGGTACTCCGATTTCGTGGCATTACGCAAGATGCTTGAACAACAACAATCACGTGTGGTGATCCCTCCTCTTCCCGGAAAAATCCTCTTGAACTCTAACAAGTTTAATGATGTGAACATCGAGCTCCGGCGCCAGGGTTTGGAGAAGTTCTTAACTGTGGTTAGTGGACACCCTTTACTCCAAACCACATCACGAGTGTTGATTGACTTTATCCAGAATGAGCGCTGGCTGCCCAAGGATCAATTATACCAGATATAGTCTGTATTAGAAACAGAACTAGGTCAACTAGTATAGTCTAAGAAGTCAAAGGAAGTCAAAGAAGTCAAAGAAGTCAAAGAAGTCAAATGAAGTCTATATACAGTTGAGAAGCAGTATGGGTATGATAGGTTCAGAAGTATCACCAGTCAATAGTAATAGTTTCAAGCCAGCGCAACAAAATGTCTTGAAGTACATTAGCAAAAAGAAACTAACCAATGAATTTTAGAACTTCGATAAAGCAAGGTCACTTGTTCTGGTTGATTATGGTTTCATTGCTCTTGATTTTGATTTTGAGTACCGCACGCCCAATATTCTCCTAAACTGAATAATCTGTACTTTAACTCCATTAGCTTAATTCACTAGCTTAATTTGACTCCACTTGCTTAATTCACTAGCTTAATTCATGATGAAATAGTCGTAGTTGTTTTGGATAATCTCCGTATCATTTTGGCTGGTGAATTTCGGAGGAGGAACAAGGAACTCTTCAAGTGGGCGGTGAAAGTTGGTGGACTTGATTAATCCAACCATCGAATTCAGCTGTCTCGATGTAATCTCCACCATGTTGGGCTCATTCAAAAACATAGGAAAAAAGCATGTGGAGAATAAGACACTGGTGGGCCATGATAGGAACCTTCTTGAACTGTAATTTATCCACGGTGACTTCATTCTCAAAGAAGTTGTGAATATGGAACTTCGATAAGTTGAACAAGAGCAAAGAGTTGGAATCATGGTAGGAGTAAAGTGCACCAATGGAACACATGGACAAGATCAATGGAATGATGGAATGTTTTCAAAGTTATCGATCATGGGATTTCTGAGAGTCTGAGAGTTGGCGTATGAATGAACGGGAAGTAAGCATTCATTGAACTCCTTCTCGTACAAATTCATGTAATCATTCAAGTCTTCCAAAATAGGGAACTGTTCCTCATTCAAGTCTTCCAAAATAGGGAACTGTTCCTCATTCAAATTGCTCACCTCAATGATTTTAGATCTCAATTCGTCAGTTATGAAATCCTTGCTTTCACCAATTGTAAATTGGGCACGGGGCTGGCCCCGTAACAGCGCATTGGTCAGTCTTTTTGAGCCATTGGAAGGCCCCGTTACCGTTAGAGCCGCGTTGTCTAATTCGCTTCTTTGCCGAAAAATGTCCTCTTGTCTGACTTTGAACAATGAAAACACCTCGTCACTTTGCGCTTGGGCTTCTTCAGCAATATATGGTCTTCAGCAATATATGGCATTCCCAAGAATCCGGTAACATTGGAAGCAGAAGGGAACTTCTTGAGGACAGGAATACCTTTAATTTGTTCCAACCAGTCAAGGTCCTCTACTTCATTGACGAAGCCAATTTTTGCCCGCTTACTGTCATTAGATTGTGGGGAATTCCTTTGTTTGGGTTACCGGTACTGCTAGAGGGCTTCTCTCCAAATAAACTGAGATCTCCAGCTAATTGAGCGAAACCAGTGTCAACGGGAACTGGATCTTCTTCAGCGAAGCCGTGTGTGTCATTAGGAGCAAAGTCAAGGGCCAAAGGAGTTGTTCCTTTAATATGATGTGGATGATTTGGATCCAGAAATTGATGGGTGGTCATAATATGGTTGGAGAAGTAGTCAGGAGGCATATTATCAGGGATTTGTGCATCTGGCTGGACCATTTTTATCCTTGACTGGCTCTTATTGCCTTCAATTTGATGTTGATCCATGGGATCCAAGGTTAGCTTAATTCACTAGCTTAATTTAACTCCATTAACCTCCAAGATATCGGGTCTATTTAATGATCCCGTACATGACCTGCTTTAGAACATCTCTGTATGTATAGGGATAACCAATGATATGGAGCACTTAGCTCACTAAATCGATTATTCTCCCCATAATCAAATTTTCCATATCAGTATGTTAATGTTAATGTAGCAGTTGAAGATTCCCATGGTCCTATATTGTTAGTCATTTGCTGCTGTATCATTTGCTGTCATTTGCTGTCATTTGCTGTATCATTTGCTGTCATTTGCTGTATCATACTGTTGGATCTAATATGGACAGTCCTTTACCCATCCCATATAGGATTGAGCTCACGTGCCCGATTGAACAGCTGCCGGATCGGCCCATGGAGAGAGTGTCACCCGGATCGACCCATGGAGAGAGTGCTACCCGGACGGCCCATGGAGAGTTAAGGTCCAATTTCTCCCAGTATGTTCATTCGCCATTACTAAGAAATGGCTTTCCTGTAGAATGTTGAAATACCGCCCATACCTCTTCCTGACGAATGTCCAACGAATATATTATCGATCAGGCATTAATGTACTAAAGAGCATAGTCCATACTCAATAGAGCTCTAGCAATGTTTGAAAACACCAATCTTGTACATCCGAACGGGTATCTAGATGTGTACCGGCCAAATGTTTGGAGCCAGAAAAGACACCAATAAACCAAAGAGCTCCATACCCCTTGGCACAGATCTTTAACCAAAATGGCTTAATGCTTCACACATATACTTTCAGTAGAATTGAACATTGAGAAATCCTAAATCTGGAAGAATGATTGCCTTATAAACTTTTGGAATTCTTGGTTTGTTTCATTTGTAAGTGTAGTTTGAACACTTTTGAAAAACACTGTAACTCGAAAAGTTTCATCCAATTCAGTATTTGAATTCTTAAATCTGGAGAACATACGCACCTCGAAATTGCACCTCGAAATTGCACCCCAAAATCACACCTCAAAATCACGCTTCAAAATTGCACCCCAAGATCACACCTCAAAATCACACCAATAATTCTTCCATAGATTTTCAATAGTGTTTCAATAATTCATCACTAATTTTTTGGTAACCTTCTGTGCGTAATCCTGTAACACTATTGAACTTATGGTTTCAATAATGGATTCAATATCCTTCCATTCTGTGAACGCTTGTTATTCTGTGAACGCTTGTCATTCTGTGAACGCTTGTCATTCTGTGAACGCTTGTATCTTGTTGGGGTGACATTTCATATCGTCCTTCCCGAACGTATTTCCAATTTGATTTCAAATTAACATATGCGTGGTTTCATAATGATTTTCTTTTCTCTTCGCATCAACGTTCAATCGCTTGATGTTTTCTTGTGAGGTTCTTCCTTCTTTGAAGCGACTAAAATAATTTCTTCGGAAGGTATTGGGAAACCTTCTTCCATGAACTTTGAAATGTAGCGGCTGTATTGGTTCAAACCCAACCATCTAGCAAGTGATAAATCTAAGGGCTCTGTAAACGTGCAGAGTCGTTCCTCAAAATCAGACTTCAAAATTGCACCTCAAAATCACTCCCCAAAAGAAATCACCAACACATATAGTGGTTTTTTTTTCAAAACTATTCAAATCAGCAAGGCAAAAAGTTCAAAAACCACACTAAGCAAAATTAAACCAACCCAATAGTTCGATTCCACATGAACAAGTTATGTTATTATCAAAATCCTTGATCCTTAACAACTTTTCAGAATGTCATAAGTACGAACCTTTTTTAATTATTTGTCTGTTTAATTTTGTTGCTTTGGTTTGAACCATATTGCCATACTGGTTTGAAGGGGTATTCAAAAGGACTGTACCAACCACACCAATGATCATGGACTTAACTTATCATGGACTCAATTGATCACTGACTTAACTTATCATGGACCCATTAATCACTGACTTAATTGATCACTGACTTAATGATCATGGACTCAATGATTATAGACTTAATCGATCATAGACTCAATGATCATGGACTCAATGATCATGGACCCATTACCTAACAAAGTCAACAAAGCCAACAAAGCCAACAAAGCCATTTATTCAGCCACCTAATGATCTAGTGAATCAAATACTCAACCCAACCAACCCATTGAAAATAAATCAAACTTCCAGCCAAATCAAAACTAACCTGTCAAAGCTGGCTCTTAAACAATCCAAATCAGCTTCTTTGAATCTGGCACGCAACAATCCGTCTATGCGTCAGCACGGGTCCAAACTACATCTCATTGATGATACGACTTTGACGTCTCTACCTCTCCCTCCCCCACTAAATGGTTTCGCCGAAGACACCTGGAGTTGTCGGTGGAACTGCCAAATACCGTCAGTACCAGTACCGATGCGGAGCAAGCGCTGATGGATGGAACCGAACAACGGTACTGACTTAATTAATCACTGACTTAATTGATCATGGACTTAATTGATCACTGACTTAATCGATCATAGACTTAATTGATCACTGACTTAATTGATCAACATTAATATGAATGTGAATATGTACATGACAACTTCTTGGAAAATATTGAATGTCCAAATTGGGTAATTAGATCAATATACTGAATCAATAGTTTTTAGACCAACCGGATTATTTAGTAGTATAAATGTATAGTGGAGTGGGAGAAGTGAGGGAGTAATTGGGGAGTGAGGGAGTAATTGGGAGGTGAGTTGAGTAATATGGAGTAAGGGGTTTTGGGTGGATTCGCGAGATTGACAGTATTCAGTGTCGAGCATTATCCTTTACGCTCACGTATACCGGAATGCGAGTCGGACCGTTGTCTAACAACTTCTTTAAATAAGGCAGGGAAGTTGTTGTACTCATTGTTATATTCCTATGATAACTAAACTAGGGTTCTTGTGATTGAACTCTTTCTCAATGATCCTTCCTATAACGGATTATACCTAACTTATGTATCCAAGATCTTGGTTGGCATAGCAACCAAGATACGGGGTTCTTCCTATCCTGTAGTAAGGTGTCTCAAACCCCTTTTCCGAATAGAGTTAGAAATGTGCTCAGCTGCACATGCAGCAAGTGTTATTCAACCCTTGCTTGCCCCACTGTACTACTATGAACTTGTCTCAGTTACTCAAGTCCAGAAGTCCTGCAAGTTCAACATTCAGGAGATTACCTGGATTACTGCGACTAGACATAGTGAACAGACTGAAAGCAGACTATGAATAGACTATGAATAGACTATGAACAGATAACAGATACAGTGAATAGAGTATAAATAAAATTGGACAACGGTTCTCCCGTAGAAGAATAGTATCAATATAATAACTAGTACTATGGGAACTAAAGTAAGTATTGTAGATTACTTTCTAGGGTCTAAATAACTAAGTTACAGTGTTTTTTCAAAAGTATTGATATCAAAAAGGCCAAATGTTTAAACCACACTGAGCAAAATTTAACCACCCCAATAGTTCTACAAATTACTGTTACTGTTACTGTTACTGTTTTTAATACTTAATAAAAATTTCACATAAACAAGTTATTTCAAACCCTTGATCCTTGATCCTTAACAATTTTTAAGTCGTAAGTACGTACCTTTTTTTGTACTAGTTTGAACCATTTTTGTACTGGTTTGAGTAGTATTCAAAAAGACTATAATACAGTGTTATTCGAAACGATTCAAACCATCAAGACAATATGTTTCAACCAACAAGACAAAACGATTCAAACCAATAATCCCAAAAGTTTCGTACAATTCTATATACTGGAATCTTAAACCTGGAAATAAACAATTGCCTCGTATGAACTTATATTTGAATTGGGAGTCTTGCAGTACCAATCCAATGGAGGGTCAAACTGGAGACGAACATGAACTGGAGAGGAACATGAACTGGAAACGAACATGAACTGGTAAGGAACATGAACTGGTAAGGAATATGAACTGGTAAGGAATATGAACTGGTTTCCTTCCTTGTGGTTATGTGTATAGATTTGATTAATTTTGCTAGTTTGATTTGAATCGTGTTCGTGTTCGTGTTGGTGTGTTGTCTTGTTGGTTTAAACATTTTGTCTTGTTGGTTTAATATTGTCTTGTTGGTTTAATATTGTCTTGTTGGTTTAATATTGTCTTGTTGGTTTAATATTTTGTCTTGTTGATTTGAACCATATTTTTGTACTGGTATGAAAAGTATTCAAAAAGACTGTAATAGTACTGAAGGTTTTTCAATGTCAGGTTATGAGCACTGCTGATTGGAATGGTAAATAGAATGCGACCAGACAAAATGATACGCTGAAGTGCAACACATTTGTGGTTAGACAGAATTGACAGAATGATTGACACATTTATGGTTAGACAGAATTGACAGAATGACTGACACATTTATGGTTAGACAGAATTGACAGAATTGACATAATGGACAGAGATGAATTGATGAATTGATGAATTGCTGAATTGATGAATTGATGTATGTATGTACATTAAGCAGACCAATAATTGACAAGGTATCGTACTTACGACTTGAAATTAACGACCAAGGTTTTGAAATAAACTATTTATGTGAAATCTTTATTAAGTAATAAAAACAATAATTTGTCGAACTATTGGATTGTTGAATTTTACTTAGTGTGGTTTGAACCATTTTGCCTCGCTAGTTTGAATAGTTTTGAACAACACTGTATGGATGTATGGATGTATGGATGTATGGATGTATGGATGTATGGATGTATGGATGTATGGATGTATGGATGTATGGATGTATGGATGTATGGATGTATGGATGTATGGATGTATGGATGTATGGATGTATGGATGTATGGATGTATGGATGTATGGATGTATGGATGTATGGATGTATGGATGTATGGATGTATGGATGTATGGATGTATGGATGTATGGATGTATGGATGTATGGATGTATGGATGTATGGATGTATGGATGTATGGATGTATGGATGTATGGATGTATGGATGTATGGATGTATGGATGTATGGATGTATGGATGTATGGATGTATGGATGTATGGATGTATGGATGTATGGATGTATGGATGTATGGATGTATGGATGTATGGATGTATGGATGTATGGATGTATGGATGTATGGATGTATGGATGTATGGATGTATGGATGTATGGATGTATGGATGTATGGATGTATGGATGTATGGATGTATGGATGTATGGATGTATGGATGTATGGATGTATGGATGTATGGATGTATGGATGTATGGATGTATGGATGTATGGATGTATGGATGTATGGATGTATGGATGTATGGATGTATGGATGTATGGATGTATGGATGTATGGATGTATGGATGTATGGATGTATGGATGTATGGATGTATGGATGTATGGATGTATGGATGTATGGATGTATGGATGTATGGATGTATGGATGTATGGATGTATGGATGTATGGATGTATGTATGTATGGATGGATGGATGGGGTGAACAGAGATGGGAGGAGGTTGCGAAACGGCCAAACGGCCAAACGTCCAAACGGCCAAACGGACAAACGGACAAACGGACAAATGGACAAACGGACAAATGGACAAACGGACAAACGGCGAAACGAAGAGACGGGGGAATTAGCGATTGACTGACTGAGTGAGTTCGTGAATGAATGACTGAGTTCGTGACTGACTGACTGACTGACTGAGTGACCGAATAAGCGCGCGCACGGCGCTCTGGGCTTGCAGGGCTCGCCGCTACTAGTTTCTCTACCTTGGTTGTCCTGACAACCAAAGGTCAGTGAATGCCGACTCCCAATTATGTAATGAGGCCTTTGCTACGCCAATTACTTAGTTAACGAATCGAATATCTCTGACTAGGGAGCCATTCCAAGATGCCTCCTGGATCCAGACCCACCAGACCTCCTCGTACTGACTCTGAGACTCCTACAGTGTCTGAAGTAAACACTTTAGGGGAAGTGTTTACTTACCTTGATGAGGCAATGAGATCCTTGACCTATAATGAGAAGGGACCTCTGAACGTTTCACCATGGTTACTCTACGGGCCACCTGATTCCCCAGCATTCATAACTGAACTGGAGTTAAAGTCTTTACACTGAGTGCACCTGCATGTAACGTCCCCACCAAAGGACTGCGTTGCATTGATTGCGAACCAAAAATACCGTTGCTAAGTCCGACTTCTCGGTCCGTGTCTGGACAATGTCCCCACCAAGCTTCGCAATGCGTCCTTAACCCAAAATAACAATTCTCCCTCTCCCTCTCCCTCTCCCCCTCACCCCCACCTTCTCACCATGCGCGCATCTTTTTAGAGTACAATCTCTTAGTGTTTCTTCCCATACATTGTCTCCTCGAGCTAACTTAAGCGTACCATGCATCAACGTCAAATTCCCCCCCCCCCCCCCCCCCCC
>NKZH01002095.1:11275-41750 GCA_002370695.1 Metschnikowia matae var. maris
CCCCCCCCCCCCCCCCTCACATTCACCGCATCCCACCGCATCCATTCCCTCACATTCACCTCCCCCATTCCACTGCATTTATTTTGTCTCCACCAATTCACTGCATTTATTATTTGATCCCCACTCCACCCCGTCCACCCAATCCACCAATCACAATCCACCGTTCCCCCAATCACCAGTCTAAGTAAATACCAGTCTAAGTAAATACCAGTTTAAGTAAATACCAGTCTAAGTAAATACCAGTCTAAGTAAATACTAGTCTAAGTAAATACCAGTCTAAGTAAATACCAGTCTAAGTAAATACTAGTCTAAGTAAATACCAGTCTAAGTAAATACCAGTCTAAGTAAATACTAGTCTAAGTAAATACCAGTCTAAGTAAATACCAGTCTAAGTAAATACTAGTCTAAGTAAATACCAGTCTAAGTAAATACCAGTCTAAGTAAATACTAGTCTAAGTAAATACCAGTCTAAGTAAATACCAGTCTAAGTAAATACTAGTCTAAGTAAATACCAGTCTAAGTAAATACCAGTCTAAGTAAATACTAGTCTAAGTAAATACCAGTCTAAGTAAATACCAGTCTAAGTAAATACTAGTCTAAGTAAATCCAATCCAAGTAAATCCAATCCAAGTAAAACCAGTCACGTAATCAATCAAGCATTACTACCCCTTAGTAATTTAATTTTTAGTACCCATTATTAGTTCAATTTTAGTACCCATTATTAGTTCAATTTTAGTACCCATTATTAGTCTAGTTTTTATTGGTTAATCATTGGTTAATTATTATGACGGTTGTAATATTTGGGGAAGTAGTTGATCTGGATTTGGGTTCCCCTCAGGACTTAGGACTTAGCACTTAGCACTTAGGACTTAGGCTTCATTTACGCTTCACTTGGGCAGTCTTCACTTGAGCATGACTCGATATGAAATAGGGGATTACAAATTAGGAAAGGGAAGGAAGGGGGAATGACTGCCGTTGGGTGAGGATTGACACGACGTGCAGCTGCCCGTGCTAAACTCCAGCACTCCTGCAGTGCGGCTAACCCCGGTGCCCCACACCCTCCAACCATATATAAGCTGGCCGATCCCCTGGCCTCCTGGATGTCTTTTTTTTCTTCCTTCTTTCTTCAGACACTACAAGTCACAAACAATCACAACCTACAAAAAAAAAAAAACTCACACACACAAAGAATACTCAAGCTCTAGATTCCCTGATCATAAATAGCTACCACCAGTTTTCATTGCTACATACTTTATACTTTATATTCTTTACTTTTTTTTTTTGCTCCATTCCATTCTGTTCCGTTTTCAACTTTACTTGAATACTTGAACACTTGAATACTTTAACACTAAAAAAAAACAACTACTACTACTTCACCATGGCTATTCCTACTACCCAAAAAGCAGTCATTTTCGAGACCAACGGAGGCCCCTTGCTTTACAAGGACATTGATGTGCCTAAGCCCAAATCCAATGAGCTCTTGATTAATGTCAAGTACTCGGGTGTTTGCCACACTGATTTGCACGCCTGGAAAGGTGATTGGCCTTTGGACACGAAGTTGCCTTTGGTCGGAGGCCACGAGGGTGCAGGAGAAGTGGTTGCTATTGGTGAGAACGTTGTGGGTTGGGAGATTGGTGACTTGGCCGGTATCAAGTGGTTGAACTCCTCGTGTAACTCATGTGAACATTGTCAAAACACCAGAGAGTCCAATTGTGCCAAGGCTGACTTGTCTGGTTACACTCATGATGGATCTTTCCAACAATATGCCACGGCTGATGCTATTCATGCAGCTAGAATTCCTAAAGGAACAGATTTGGCCCAGGTATCGCCCATCTTGTGTGCTGGAATCACCGTTTACAAGGCCTTGAAGACGGCAAACTTGACTGCAGGCCAGTGGGTGGCTGTTTCCGGAGCCGGAGGAGGTTTAGGATCTCTTGCCATCCAATACGCCAAGGCTATGGGTTACAGACCCATTGGTATTGATGGAGGTGCTGAGAAAGGTGACTTTGTTAAGACCTTGGGTGCTGAGGCTTACGTGGACTTTACCCAATCCAAGGACATTGTTAAGGATGTTCAAGCACTCACTGATGGAGGCCCACAGGCTGTGATTAATGTGTCTGTTTCCGAAAAAGCAATGCAACAATCGCTTGAGTACGTGAGAACTGCTGGTACCGTTGTATTGGTTGGTTTGCCTGCCGGTGCCAAGGTGACTGCTTCTATTTTCGACTCGGTGGTTAAGTCTGTGAGTATCAAAGGTTCGTACGTTGGTAACAGAGCCGACTCGGCCGAAGCCATTGACTTCTTCTCTAGAGGCTTGATCAAGTGCCCCATCAAGATTGTGGGTTTATCTGAATTGCCCAAGATTTACGAGTTGATGGAGCAAGGAAAGATTTTGGGCAGATACGTTGTGGACACCTCCAAGTAATGAAGCGTGCTAAGCAATGCCTAGTCATGAATATATGAATATATGAATTCAATGAAAAGGAGAAGAAGAAGAAATATGTAATCATCATAAATGTAAATGTATACTTGATTGAAATGGATATACAAATTGGAATTGGGTCATGGACTACTCTTTGCTAATCACCATACTGTTGGACATGCAAGATGTGTTAAGCTTTATGGTCTACTAATGCTTCGACTGGAACTTATAATATCAAAACTATACTTAGCCCAGAGTCGTCTCTTATTCTGATCCCTCTTGTGTTAACGCCACGCTGCCTTTTTCGCGGGACGTCGTCCACTCTACGTCTGTTCCTGCATATCACTGTTTCGTCTGTCCCAACTACCTGCAGTCACATGTAACATGCAGTACAACAGAGATGTACTGGTTCTCATGTTTCAACAAGATGCGCTAACTAGTGTGTGCAGGTAATGTGTTACATGCAGTACACGGCGTTTGCATGAAGCCCAGCATTACAACCGAACCTTGTCGTCAGGAGAAATCATTTTGGTCCTAGAGACGATAGATCAACAATTAAGGTGCAGGAAGCAGGGAAGGAGTTCAGGATGGAAAAGTATATATAGAGGAGAGTCCGCTCTTGGTTGAACGGCATCATCATTGACCAGAATACTACAGACCATCTAGTATACATTAGTAGCTCATCTCAATTCTTCAAAAGAACAATCATGACTGCCACTGCCCCATATCTCTTGGAGTTATTAGCCCACAACGAAGTAACGGTTCCAAACTATGACACCGTCATCGCTAATGCTCAACACATACTAATATGTTATAGCGCACGTGACCTACACCTACACCTACCATACCATACCATTTCTACCATCCCTTAATTCCATAGACCACCCTACACTATATCTAAACATGTATAACAGGTAAAAACACATATGAAAGTTATGAAACGTATGGAATTGGGTGTATGGAATTGGGTGGAGTATAAAGATAAAAAATTTTATGGTGAATGACCTGCATATAAGCACACACCATATTATCTTATCTAAATTTTAAGCTTAAACCTTAAACTATCATTATAATACACAATCAGAATAGAATTAAGTTGAAGGGGAATTGGAATAAAAATATTTTATGCTCCTGCATATAAGCACCGGTACTAAGTTTAAGCTTAAGTTTAAGCATAAGCATAAGCATAAGCATAAGCATAAGCATAAGCATAAGCATAAGCATAAGCATAAGCATAAGCATAAGCATAAGTTTAAGTTTAAGGTTATGCCATAAAATTCATTTTTTATTATGCTTAAAGTTTAAAATGAAAAAGAGGGGTTTATATACAGTATGGTGGGTTTATGTACACACCTGCTTTATGCTTTATGCATCTTTTGCATTATGTACAGTCCCAGTTTAAAACCCCCCTCCCTTTTCCTAAAAAAACAATCAATTTCATATAAAAGTTGGGGGCAATTCTTATCCCATATCAAGTTGTGGGGGTGTTCGCGGAGGTTTTTTCGCGGCCGTTTCCACCTACTTTTGTTCCAGTTTTTCGCACTGAAACTAGCACTGAAACTGGCCCTGAAACTGGCTCTGAAACTGGCTCTGAAACTGGGTCCTTCAACTTGCAGCAATCAAAAGTCGTGTCCAGGCAAATTCTAATACCAAGAAATTGTAGTCCAGTTCCAGTTTCAGTTTCAGTTCCAGTTACAGTACTAAATATTAAAACCACTGATCATGTGATACTTATACTCACCCATTATTCTAATCAGACTACCCACTGAATATGACCCACTGAATATGACCCACTGAATATGACCCACTGAATATGACTACTTTAGTACCGCACTATGACACTACACAGTACCGTTTTATGTAGATTACTTAACTCCTCATGTTCTTTCATCTCAGGTACATTAGGTGGTCCTTTCAATAGCCATGGAATGACAATCCAGACGACTATACTTTCGGGTGTTTATAAAATTCATAATCTCATCAAGTAAATGTGAATACTTGAGGAGTTCTGTACTCAGTAATAGTGCTTGATGGATTCTTGTTAGCATGTTTATTACCTCACCATTACTATATTCATTACTATATTCATTACATATACCTTGAAGAAAGGAAACTGACCGACTAGTATTGGTAGTAGTGTCTAGGTCAACCAGACTTTTTTTTTAGAGTTTAAAACGAGGCTAAAACTTTTGGGTTTGGTTGTTTTTGGGTTTGGTTGTTTTTGGGTTTGGCTGTTTTTGGGTTTGGCTGTTTTTGGGTTTGGCTGTTTTTGGGTTTGGCTGTTTCTGGTCTGGCTGTTTCTGGTCTGGTTGTTTCTGGGTCAGGGAGTAGAAGACATAGTGATGTCTTCCCAGATAATATTCAGCTTAATTAATTAACAATAGGATTGTAGCTAGAGTTCCAACTTATATAGTTCAGGAACTTTGCTATACTTTCAGTCTTTCACTAAAGTTAAACCTTCGTTAACAAAAAAACCTAAAAGACCATAAAGACCACTTGATACATTACTTAAAGCAATCATAATTCATCAATAAATAGAGCATTGAGTTGTTCAATGGGAGATATGATCAATTAAATTGAATTACCCCGCAAAGTGGAGGACGAGATTTTGGCGAAGGTGACCGGGAAGGCGAACGCTTACATTGTGGAGAATATTTATTTAAAGCATCATTATCACCACTCCAGACTCTTCGGGCAAAGAAATATAGAGTAATATCCCCGACGATTATGATATTTCCAAAGGTGTGGTTAGAGTGGTGAAGATTGGGGATATCGATGCAAACCTATGCTGTGGTAGTTATTTGAAGTCCATGGGCCAGAACCAGGCAGTTCAGTTTCTTTCTTACACCAAACAAATATTCGTGGTGGAAACTCGAAGTTGCATTTTATCATTTTATCTGTGGCAGCAGAGTGTGTCAATGATTGTCCATTTAATTTTCAAGATATATATCTCCTTAGGTTGTTCACTCATTCCCTTAATATTAATACATACCCGAAGGGTATAATATCAGCCTGCCGAAGGCGGGGCCATATTATTAATACATCTCATCTTCCTTGTTCTAACAAAAATAATGTTCTAACAGATTCATGCACTCCTACTCCATTATGAAGATGAATAGGTCCATTACTGTCAAGGCTTAAGTCTTTGAAAGAGGTTCTGGGATCTCAGATTTCTTACCAAATTGAAGAGGTAAAGGTGGCTACTAAAGTATCAGGTGGCTACTAAAGTATCAGGTGCCTACTAAGGTATCGGAGCTCAACCAGAACTACAAGAGTCTGAGTCTGTCTGAGTCTGACTTCTAGAGATTTGGTATTGGTGAAGGAACTAGCTGCGCTCCGAGCTCAAGAAGTATTCAACCAATTCAAAAACAAAGAACGAAACCTTGCAACCATATACAGAGAGGACAATTCACCCGAGTACATCACGGAGTTTTAAAAAAGAATTAATTACTCTCATCAATGCCGAAAAGGATGCTGGGGTCAATCTCACGAACTCTCACACTATTGCGCTTTGGGAATGGAGATTACAAGAGTGGAAAGGGCGGAATGGTAAAGGTGCAAGGGCCAAAAACAGAAGAAATTCACCACAGGTTGAAGGAGCTCGTGAAGAGCATGAGCTTGTGAAGAACATGAAGGGTGGAGGTAATGGTAACAGTTTCCAGGGTAGTTTGCAGGGCAAGATTACATAGAATGAGAAGGGAGAGGTGGAGCAGGTGTTGCGATACCTTGAATCTTTGACTCTCTAATGAGTCATTATTGACTACTTTGGCTACAATCGGCTATGATTGCACCCATAACTTCTTCGTGATATATACATGTGTTGCTAAACCTTCATCAAGAATCACCAAAGGAAAGGCAAAGTACTCTATACTTTCTAAGAGCGCGCCTTCCTATTCTGAAATGATCTGTTGGAACATGAGGAATCAGTACATCTCTGATGTACTGCATGTTCCATGTGACTGCATGTAAGCATTCAGATGAAACAATGTTGGGTATTGTTTAAGGGAGACAATTGCTAACTAAGCTGTGTTGGGCTCGTGTCCAGCTCTGGAGCATTGTGTTCTTTGAAGACAATGTAGGTGGGAGAGAAGTACGAGAGAGGGATCGGTTTAGTGCTCCCGGGGACCCAACTATATATAGAGAGGATCCCGCTCTAGGTTGAGCGGTATCGATTGTAAGAACAGTTCACTGATATCTAGTTTAGAAATGAATATAAGTGATCTAAGATGAATCCTGAACCATCATACAGAAGAGAACAACTGGAGACCAGCGTCATAACAATTCCAAGTTAGCAAAGAGATTACTCTCAACAGTATATAGTAAAAACAGAATAATCAGCTTTAAGAATAATGAACTTTTAAGAATAATGAACTTTTAAGAATAATGAACTTTTAAGAATAATGAACTTTTAAGAATAATCAGTTTTAAAAAAGAGATGAGTTTTTTTTAGAGAAACGAACTTGTGGGGTTAATTCATACCTTGTACACATGAATAAAACGTATTTAGTATAGATAGTTTAGAGTTCGCACTTTGGTAGTAGTTCAACCAGAAACGTAAGAAAGTATACTGAAAAATCGAAAACCTCATATTTTCTTAAAATTAATAAAGTATGGGGATATATTGATCATAAGAATTAAATTTTGATAGTTCTTGGAGAGAAAAAAAAAAATGGTGGTAAAGAGAGGGTAAATCTAGTGAAGGTGGTTTCAACTTGAATTTTAGTATATACAATATACAATATACAGGCATACGTAATACGTAATGTTGTGCCCTTACTAGACCGGATTTCTAGCTCTGGGTCACTGCCCCATCTTATACTCTTCTGATCATTAAAGTTAGGTACAGTCCTATTGTTCTGGTTCCACATAGTCCTATTGTTCCATAATAGTCTGCAGTTCCCATTCATCTCGGACACCTAAGTGTCTCACTTGTCTGCATATAACAAATCCACGAAGTACTTTGCATCCGTACACGCTAGGTACTCGTTGATAGGTGGTGACCGAGTTGTATGCAAGATTTTGTTTTGTAGATTCTTTAACTCCAGCTTAACTATGTATGCTGAGGAATCAGGTGGCCTGTAGAGTAACCATGGTGTAATGTCCAGAGGTCCCTTCTGTTTATAGGTTAAGGATCTCATTGCCTAATCAAGGTAAGTAAACACTTTAGGGGAAGTGTTTACTTCAGACACTGTAGGGGTCTCAGAGTCAGTATGAGGAGGTCTGGTGGGTCTGGATCTAGGAGGCATCTTGGTATGGCTCCCTAGTCAGAGATATTCGATTAGTTGACTAAGTAATTGGCGTAGCAAAGGCCTCATTATATAAATGGGAGTCGGCCTTCACTGACCTTTGGTTGTCAGGACAACCAAGGTAGAGAAACTAGTAGCGGCGAGCTCTGCAAGCCCAGAGCGCCGTGCGCGCGCTTATTCGGTGCTATTTTCCAACACAGCCCATTCCTGCATATAACTGTTTCATCTATAATGCTTACACGCAGTCATATGGAACATGCAGTACATCAGAGATGTACTGGTTCATCACCTTCAACACTGAGTACACTTAAAAGATTGTCCCGAGAACCGAACCGCATATTGTAGTTGCTTCTACCAAAATGACAAGTTCGTCTTCAACCCCCAAGATCAATTACCCAGTGCAGGTACCAAGAAACAAACCCCCTTCATATATGGATATCTATAAAGATGGGTGTTTCTTCATTCCCGCACCCACATTGGACTTCCCTTATTTCCATAGAGTGCACTATAGAGCGTCAATTTTCGAGGTGGAATTTCTAAGGGCATTGGAGCAGCTCACTCCGGAGTATCTCTGGGTATATCGTCATGGAGCCGAGCGCATGTTTGATAAGTTGAAACAAAGACCTGCTGATGCCACTTCTTATATGGATAACGTGGTCAAGATGCAACTCCATCGCATCGAGCGTCAGATCATTAAGATGTTCAAAAGTCACCTGGAAACCCGCTATGATACCTGTGACACTCTCAAGAGCATCAAGCAATATTTTATCACCCACCACGGAACATCGGAGAACTGGGAGTACTTCGTGTTTTTGGCCGAGCATTGCGTCAAGGCTTCACGTGAACATTACCGGTTGAAAGGTTTCGAGAATCTCTTGGAAGTCCAATTCTTTAAAGAATTGATGAAGGACCGTTTTAACACCTGCGATATTGTAGAAGCTTTTGAGGAAGGTTTAAACAGAAAAAATTATACGCTTCCAATCGCTGAATGGTCTAATTCTGCCAAGAAAAAAGTCATCAGGTATTTGCGCCATGAATTATGGATGATGGACGCTGGGAAGTATAGCACAATTGATGTGGAATTTGGAAGTGATGGCAGCAATGGTGGCGATGGATATTTCAACAAGTCCAAGATGCAGTGTTCAAACTGTAACAAGAGAGGCCATTATAAGATGCAATGCACAGAAGATAGAAAGTCCAAGAGGGTTAAAATTTCACCGAAAGATTCTTATATCTCTGATATCTCCGATATTTCCGATGCTTCTGATGCTTCCGATGCTTCAGATGCTGCATTCCCCTCTCTTGCTGCTTCTCTTCGTTCTTCTGCCAATACGACTGCTGAGTTTACGCCGATTCCAATCGAAATCTCTTGGATGACCGGTGCACCCTACCATGCAGTCACGAACTTTGACTTCTTCCAAACGTTTAGCAAAACGCCAGCCAAGATCCCGTTTGATAACAAAATTCCCCGGGGATCCCGAGGCTCTGGCTCTGTGCTTGCACAGGTGGGCCGGAACAAACGCCCTATTCTCTTGACTGATGTGCACTACTGTCCTGGCTTCAGAGAAAACTTTGTCTCTGCTGGTTTAATCTCAGAAGACTTGCCCACCTATGGTGACTCCGATCATCTTTATTCTGAGTACGATGGTGGAGAGGATATTAAAGTTCACAATGAAGATTCCATTTGCGCTATTCACTTGACGATTCTCCTGCCAACGGAGGGGAAGTTCGACGTTCCCGAGGAACCAGAGGAACCAGAGGAACCAGAGACTCCCGAGGCTGCGAAGAAGATCTATTCCCAACACATCTTTGGAGTCCGCTTGGCCACTTAATCGGCGTACCAGCCAAGCTCTTTATTGAAGGTGGTGTAGTAGAATAATACTATAGTATATGATTGAATTCCATACCATTGAATGAGTCGAGTAGAATATAACCATAGTCTTGATAGATTGAATTCCATACCATAGAATGAGTCAAGTAGAATAGTACTATAGTATTTAGTATCTGATCTGATTGGGACTGACACTGAGTAGATTTTGGATTATGATCCCCAATGTAGAGTAGTTACCCTAGGGGATGTAGTACACCAAAATGGCCTTCAACTTGATCGTTGTATAGTAAAACCTTTTCACCATGAGGAAATAAAAATCGAACGATAAACTCAATAAAGTAAAGTCATGTAATTTTGGGATTCACAAAATAATTAGTGTTCAGGGTATGGGGGGGGGGGGGGAAATATGCGACTTTATATACCCTTCGGTTTTTTTTGTTGTTGTTTTCTTTTTGCAACAAATCTCACCCTCGCGTGTTTCAGAATGGTGGCAAATTATGCACACAAAAGCGGAGCCAACTATATAAGAACCCCCCTTTCCCCTTATCTTTTTGAATGCCCACCACTTACCAACAACCAGCTCAATACAGTGACTGACTCTTCGTACTCTCATCAATTACTTAAGAAAGTCGATTCCCTCGTTTTAAGAAATCATAACATCAACCAACAAAAATGTTTTATAACTTGGTACATGAACGTTTCACAAGAACTCAAGAAGGTGGGATTTTGAGTTTCATACAATAGGGAAGTACTATGGTGTACGATACAGTGCTTCACAAAATTTGATGACTGTTAATAGTCTTTATGCCAGAATAATGTTGATTTAAGAAACAATCAGGTTACAATTACATGGCTATTTTATGATTCAGAAGTTACCAACAATAGAGGTGTGTATTTTACAATCAACAATTAATCATTTACCAAGGATTATATCTTGAAACGTCCTTCTACTAGCATTGGCTATATTATGAAACGTCCTTCTACACTGGTTATATCATGAAACATACTTCTTCCTTGCATTGAAAGAAGATCTATTTACATTGAAATATTACACACAAGGACTAAGATCAATCATTTACTAGCTAGTTGGGATTGTTCCATAATAAATATAAATTGAAAGATACAGAGGATCATCCAATGGGGTTTTCATTCATTGCAGAATTCGATATTCTGAATATCTTAATTATTGAGGCTGGTTTATATGATTTCGAAGAACATTGTGATCATGTAAAACCAGATCTGCCATGGGTAGTACCCTACAAATCCTAGATACTATGAAGTCTCTTTGAACCTGATATATTGTATAAGGCCCTTACCTTTACAACTATATAAGTGTACCTCGGATGTTTCCTTCCAATTCTTCCCTCCGATGCTTCCCTCCGATGCTTCCCTCCGATGCTTCCCTCCAATGCTCCCCTCCAATTCTTCCCTCGGAGAAATCCCGGAATCTAACAAAAGTATGTACAGTACCTTTCAAAACTATTCAGAACAATAAGCCAAAAAGGGTTCGTACTCCTTGGCACAGATTTTCAAACAAAATGGGGTAATGTTTCACCGATACTTTCATTAGAATTCAATATTCTAGAAATCTGAAATCTGGAGGATTGCCCTATGAACGTTTTGAATTATTGACTTGTTTAATTTGTCTCCATATTTAAGAAATCAGAATATATTTTTTTGAATTCTAATGAAAAATGGTCTTTGAAATATTATGACATTTGGTTCGAAAGACTCTGGGAAGGGGTACGAAACTTTTTGAGTGATTGGTTTGTTGAATTTTGAAAAGCACGGTGGAATAGTACTACAGTCTATGAGAATTGAGTTTCATATTACAGAATGAGTGAGTACAGTCTTTGTCAAAACTATTCTAATCAGGACAACAAAAAGGTTTAAACCTCATTAGCAAAATTCAACAAACCAAGAATTCAAAATTTGGTTCCTACACCCCACCATCCAGGTTGGTATATACCGGAAAACAAGGAAAAACCAGTTCAGTTCAGTTCAGTTCATGTTCCATTTCCGTTTAGATATTGGTTTTTGACCCTTGATTGGTACTGGAAGACTTCCAAATGCGGTACCATATGAGGCAAGATTTCAAAATATTGAATTTTTAAAAGAGTGTCTTCAAAGAATGTCTTCAAGGAATGTCTTCAAAGAATGTCTTTAGTGAATGTCTTCAAAGAATGTTTTCAGTGAATGTCTTTAGTGAATGTCTTTAGTGAATGTCTTCAGTGAATAAAAGTTGGCGTGGAAGACTGTGCAGAAGGGATATGAAAGGTTTTTTGAATTATTGGGATGTTTGATTTTGAAAGACAATGTACATTCCATTACTGTACTATGTGCAAATCTTAAACGAGTGATTAACTATCAACCGTTCTATGGGCCCCTTCTTAGGACTTCGGTCTTGTAAGGTACAGCTTACACAACTTACCTTTCTAGAACATACGTTGAAAGTGAGGCATACACCTTTTTTTGGCAAAGAAAAAGACCCACGATGAGTAGTGTACTACCCATGGGAAAGTTGAAGACCTTTACCTGTTGATCAGAAGAACCACTGTTCCTCTATTCCGTTCGGGAATAGTCTATATTGTTGAACTTGAACAATCAGTTCATCTATGAATACTGCCTATTTATGTGAGGTGTTAATGTGACTACATACAGATACTCGTCAGATACTTGTCTGACTTGTCAGATACTCGTCAATGCTTTTCAGATACTCGTTAATACTTTTCAGATACTTGTCTGACTCGTCAGATACTCGTCAGATACTTTTCAGATACTTGTCTGACTCGTCAAATACTCATCAATACTTATCTAATACTGGCTATTGTGATCTCCCAATCAATGTTGGTGAGAGCCTGAAGATGGAGAGTATAGGATAGAAGGGAGGTGGATATTCTTATATGAGATTCTCGAACAAGAGAAGAACACGATGTCTAGTTCAGAGAAGAATAATAAGCATCAAAGATGACCACTGAATTACCTTACTTAAGAGAGTCATCGGAGGTCAACATCAAAGTATCATCATCATCATCATCATCATGATCATCATCATCACCATCTTCATTGACCGGAATACTAGAATACTACGGACCTTCTGGTATAGATCAAAAACAAATGATCAACACTTCTAAAGAAACAACCATGACTACTACTGATTTATATCTCATGGAGTTAATAGCCCCCAACCACGTGACTATTCCTGACTATGATACCGCTAAATCTAACTCTCAATAGAAGTACTTCACCTTCATGTTGACATAACTAGAAAATATGTGTACGTCGAAAAAGAAATCAGCCAAAAGCAAACCAAGAAGGTGTGTCCTCTAAATGTGGTGTATGGGTGTATGGTGTAGTAGTGTTCCTCTTTTGTTCATTTCTTATGCACTTCACATACCATTTTAGTCTGAGACTGAGATCAAAGCAAGGATGGAATGGATGGAAACCCCGAAAAAAAAACTTTCGGTTGCGGCCATACCAAGTGGAAACCACTGTTTCCCGTCCGATCAACGTTAGTTAAGCCACTTAGGGCCACAGTGAGTAATGCAGTGGGAGACCATGTGTGAAATTGTGGTGCTGCAATCTTTTTTGTTTTTAAATCACCCCACTGCTACCACTGCTACACATCATGTAAACCATATTATTCATTCCTACCTCAAAACGTATAAGGTTTAGGGAGAGACAGAGAGACAGAGAGACAGAGAGAGAGAGAGAGAGAGAGAGAGAGAGAGAGTCATGCATAAGGTATTGGAGTAGCCAGGATTTTTATAAAAACGTTTAACAATTTTCCAAGGTGTTGATTGTAGAGTGAGAGTAAGAGTAAGAGTAAGAGTGAGAGTAAGAGTAAGAGGGAGAGTAAAAGTAAGAGTGAGAGTAAGAGTAAGAGTGAGAGTAAAAGTAAGAGGGAGAGTAAGAGTAAAAGTAAGAGGGAGAGTGTAGTGAGGCTTGCTGAGGTACCTCAGATTTATGGACTACATTTATAGACTACAATGTTCTTTTTTTTTTTGAGAGTGTTCAAACCAGCTGAGGCAAAATGTATGGAACCAGCAGTAGCAAAATTCAAAAAAAAAAAACAATATTTCAAAACTTAAGTTAAGTTCCTTACACCTGCTGTTGAACATGTGATATGTGCTGCTCGGTGTTTTCAGATAATGCGTTAGCTGCAGTACAAAGGAATTGGACAAGCCTCATAAGATTCCGAGGAACACATGAGTGCATAAGTAAATAGTCTCTGGGGCTTGGCGTTGAGAGTAGTCAGGTGGTTTGACTTAAGACAAGGAAATTTAGGGGCGGAGGTGGTGCAGGAACAAGGAGTCCAGGGAATCCCAAGTATATATATATATAGAGGGGATTTTGCTCAACCTAGAGCGGTATCACGAGTAATCACGATATCATGGACTCTCTAGTACACGACAGTAGCATAGATAATTGGTCTAAGAAAGCCAAAACTTCAACAAAAAGAACCAGTTCACCTAATGTTTCATTTCCGTTTCTATTTCCGTTTCCATTTCCGTTTTTTTGTTTTGAACCTTTGATTGGGGGTACGTGCAAGACCCCATACATACTACATAATTAAATTTAGACCTAGTTATAAGCTTTGAGAAGCATTTATGATCCTTAATTAAGACTTTATAGAATTTCTAAATCAAATGTAGTATGTATGAGAGAATTTACAATCCATAATACACAATCCATAATACACAATCCACAACCCTATTGAAAAATAGCAATCAAAGAGAGCGCTGCTAGCCCATGGCTTGTGGAATAGCAAGCAATCAGTTTTTCATAGTAACCAATGGTAGTAACAATATTTTGTTGCTATGGTGAAGAAAGAATCTCCATATATCTAAAATGGAGACTCTGCCCCATTTTATTGTGAAGACTTTAATCGAACATCAACTGCATGAGGTATACCGAGATGCCTCCAACAACCAGACCCACCAAAAGACCTCGTATGGATAATACTTCAATGAACACCGACACCTCTACTCCTTCTCTTCCTGAAGTAAACACTTCACCTAAAGTGTTTACATATCTCGATGAGACTATGAGCTCAGTGTCCTACAGTAAGATACATACTCTGGATGTATCGCCCTGGTTAATTAAGGGACCTCCTAAAGCAGCAACTGTTGTTGCTGAACTGGCGTTAAAGTGTCTACAAGTTTATAAAAATAATAAATTAAAAAAACATGTTTTGAATTGGTTAAATTGTTAAATTGTTTGAATCGTTTGAATCGTTTCGTACAGCGTTTTTCAAAACTATTCAAACCTGCGCGATAATATGTTTCGAACCAACAAGACAAAATGTTTCGAACCAACACCCCAATAAGATTCAAATCAAACTAGAAAAATTAATCAAATCTATACATACATATAACCACAAGAACTTTATATCTTGTGGGGCCATATGCAACGCTCTTGGCTTCTTGAAGATTAGAAGCCACCAACGTATCACGTAACTTGCTATAAAATGCAGGCAAGAACATTTGGTCTTTCGGGACAATCAAGTCGAAAAGCCGCTTAACGGAGTTGTGGTTGCCGGGAGTTTTGATGGGGTTCATGTTGAACTGTCTCAATTTATCCAAGCAAATGAAAGTGGCGTATCCCAATTTGTTCTTTCTCAAGTAATCAATGCAGATTTGTGCAGTTTCAACCGTCTCCACCACCATCGAATCAAGCGATGGACATGCGGTGGAAATAGCAACATCATATTTATCATCGATTTGCCCGAGGTCTCCAAGACGTCCATGAAAACCAGTGATTCTTCCTGATCGGTATAATTTGGTCAAATTGACAAGCACCTTATTTTTGTTTTGAACGTTGGAGAGCTCGTTGATTGCATCCTGGGTTTTCAGTCTGGCAGAAGCTAAACGAACTTTTTTGCCCTCTAAGTTCTTCTTGAATGCATTGCATTGTTCTTCTCCAAGTTCGATTTGTTCATCGATATGCACAGATTTCTTGTTCCTTTCCGGTTTGACCCTCCATTGGTTTGGTACTGCCAGACTCCCAAGTCAAATATAAGAAGTACATACGAGGCAATCGTTTATTTCCAGGTTAAAGATTCCAGTATATAGAATTGTACGAAACGTTTGGGATTATTGGTCTGAATCGGTTTATCTTGTTGGTTTGAAGCTTTTGGAATTATTGGTCTGAATCGTTTCGAATAACACTGTAGTCAATAGTCAATAGTCAATAGTCAATAGTCAATAGTCAATAGTCAATAGTGAGTAGTATATAAGTCTATTATTAGGGAAGTTTCGTTTCAAAATATTAAATTCTTCAATGAATGAAAGTTAGTGTGTTGCCATTTGGTTTGAAAGACCGTACAAAAGGGTAGCGGTAAGAATTGTTTTGAATTGTTTATATTGGTTATATTGTTTGAATTGTTTGGAACAGCGAGGTTTTCCTCCCCTTGGATTAACCAGGGAGTTCCTCGTCTATTCTAGGTTCAATACATACCATGATAAACTATGGGACGTAAGGAAGACGTCCATCATAAGACCAACAAGTGTCGGGTGCTGTTGAGTTCTTACATTGTTTAAATTGTTTAAATTGTTTAAACTGTTTGAATCGTTTGGATCGTTTCGCGAGTGTGGTAGTTTTGAAAAACGTTGTATGTGCGCGCACTCATTTGCACCCAGGGACAATTAATTTTTGCACCCATTTCCACCCACCACCTAAAATTACTACCACCAACCACCTAAAATTACTACCACCAACCACCTAAAATTACTACCACCAACCACCTAAAATTACTACCACACATCAATAGAAAACAACTGGATATCACTTCAAATTACATTTCAAAAAATTATTAGGTGTGGTTTATCGAGTGGGAGTGAAAGTGGGAATTTAACAATCTTCAATCTACGCAATCTTTTCCATAGTCAATTATGTGTATCCCCAACTTGTGAGCACTCAACAAACAATTAATTCACAAGAATAAAGCATATTCAGACTTCTTTTTTTTGTTCTTCATAATGAAAGGACCCTTTAGAATAAACCATTGAATTCTCTTACATTAATATATGAAGGTCTCAGAAAAAAATACCACCGGTCTTATCAAAATATATGGGTCATGGTATGGTAGACTGTTACAACTCCAAAACCCAACTCCAAACCCCAACTCCAAAACCCCAATTCCAAAATCCCAACTCCAAATATACTCACTGTTTAAGTAAGACTGACTGTTTAAGTAAGACTGACTTTTTAAGTAAGACTGACTTTTTAAGTAAGACTGACTTTTTAAGTAAGACTGACTTTACCTCCAAAGCAACACGCGTAAGCTGTAAAGAATGGATTATTGCTGATGATCAAAATAAGCGAGAGATTAAACGTGTACTAAGAAAAGTTTGACAAACAGATGAAATCACTAATAAGTTCTTTTATGACTAACCAGAATGACCATACCGATTCGGCTTCTAAAGTGTAGCTACGTGTCTATGGATAACTATATAGTGGCTGAGAAAAACAAGAGTTATGGGTTTTGTATAGGTGAAGGGTATAACTACTATGGACCTGTTTTTTTTGTTTTTTTTGTTTCTTTTTGTTTCTTTTTGTTTCTTTTTGTTTTTTTTGTTTTTTTTTGTTTTTTTTGTTTCTTTTTGTTTTTTTTGTTTTTTTTGTTTGTTTTTGTTTTTTTTGTTTCTTTTGGTTTCTTTTCCACAAAAAAAATCATACTATTCCACCACCAAATCCACAATTATTTCTATTCTGAGTAAGCATCACTCCCTATTGAAAAAAAAATACATGAGAATGTTTGATGTGAATTACCAGTACTTGGGGGAATATTTCCGAGTTACAGAGAAGCAACTTCTGTCTTTAGACTTGATTCCGAAATGAATGTTTTTTATACCATAATGATTGAAGGAATATTTGGGTCTCTTAAGACAATCTTGAGACAGTTCTCAATGCTTAAATCAGTCTTCTACCAAGATAATCTCTAGAAATTATCTTTTCCTAACAAATCTTTCTTGATAATTCTTTATTCCAGTCTTTTATGGTCATTCATGGTCATTCATGGTCCTTTTTATCCCCTTTTAACCCTTTCTCCAGTCTTTTATGGTCTTTTTCAGTATTTTATGGTCCTTTTTAACCATTTTTAACCTATTTTGAGTCATTTTCAAGTCCCTTTTAACTCATTTAATTCATTTTAACACATTTTAACGTTTTTATGGTCTTTATTGAGTTTTAGAATCTTGAGGTAACACCACTAATGTATCTATTTGAAGATTCTGAAGGAGAAATATTCAAGAAGTCAATGTGGTGAAGATAAAAAAAGAACCATTCCCTTAATTCTGGCTTTAATAGTCTTTATCTCTGCTTCTGCTTCTAACTCTGATACCAAACAAAACTCAGAAGTTATAAGAAGGTACCGAAGTGCCTTTTTATATACTATGTACTGGGGCTATACACGGAAATGATAGGAATAATCCCCTCTTCTAAATCAAAAACAAAAACAAAAACAAAATGACAAAAGACAAAACGTTTCATTAACAGCTATGCTTGGAAGTTGCAATTATATTCGACTTACTCATGTTTATTTACTAGTGACATGGAATCTTTCCTTCCCCCACTTCCCCCACTTCAGTCACTTCATTCAATTCAGTCACTTCAGTCACTTCATTCAATTCAGTCTCTTCATTCAGTTCAGTCAGTTCATTCAGTTCAGTCAGTTCATTCAGTTCAGTCAGTTCATTCAGTTCAGTGTTTAGAATTGCCAGAAAATTCCCTTTGGAATATTTGATACTACTACCAAGATCTACACTAGAGGCTTTTCCACTCGATATCACATCTAACCTTCTACATCACTCCACTCCACGTCTTTATACCTCTCCACCCAACCCCAATAAATACAGATCCTTATGAACAGATCCTTATGAACAGAGCCATATGAATAGAACCTTATGAACATAGCCTTATCTGACAGAGCTCTATATGCACAGAGCCTTGTAAACAGAGCCATATATGTACAGAGTCATATATATACATAGCCTTATATATACAGAACCTTATGAATAGAGCCTTATGAACAGAGCCTTATGAATAGAACCTTATGAACAGAACCTTATGTACAGAGCTACAGGATAAGCACAAACCCAAAAGCACAAACACAAAAGCAACAGAACCAAAAGTATAAGTACAGGAGCAGCAGAACCAAAAATACAGACACACAAAGACACACAAAGACAGACAGATGCAGACAGACACAGATACAGACAGAAGTATACATGAAGTCACAAAAAATTCACATTCTCAATACCTCCATACCACTAGTCTTCCTAAATCCGAACACTAAAAACACCAAATCAAACATATTACTTAAAGCTAACTCATCCCAAGCCTTCTCCCACTCTCTCCACTTCTCAATGACTGCTGGAGTAAGCGAATCTTCTTGGTCAGACAAGACACTGAAGCCTGGAACCACCAGCACCCGGAGAAAAAGTTGCTCTACAGGCACTAACTCCACCCCCTCTCCTCCCACGGAAACATCCAATGGGAACAACCAAAAAAGACCCGGAAGAGGAAATGGACCTACCTTGGTCGAGCGGCTAGCAATGGGCCAGCAACACGTGGAATACGTGGAGCCCACAAACATTCCATTTCTCGGGCCTCTCAAGCCCATAAACCCTCTCACTTACCCTAGTCTTTATGATGCAATGAAAAGGACTCTCAAGGGGAAGAAAGGGATCGAGGTGAATCGGTCTTTCCACGTGTACAAGAGATTTCTTGACATGTTGTTTGACTACCCTCTTAAAAACCGCCATGCTAAGTGTATCAAAGCGCTTCTTCCTTGCTACACTTGCTGCATAGCTGAAGGATGCCCATCATGTATCTTTCTTGCTACACCTATTAAAATGAAACCTTTGAAGTTTCATAAACAAAAGTCTCGGAGGCAGAGTTTCTTGGAGAGTCTTGAACGGAAGCTTAGGACTTTGCGCGACGGAATCCTCCACAAACTCAACTTAACTCGGCCTCAGTAAAGAGAGATCCTTTTGTAAAGGACACTGGAAAGAAAGCTCCGGTGCAGGGGGAGTAGAAAGATGGAGAAGTGGTTCAAAAAATGGAGCAAGTCCATTTAAAGAATCCTCCCACTTTCTCACCTTTCCCACACCCAGTAGCTCATGGTTTTAACCATTCTAGTAGTAAGATCCTAATAGGACGTAGAACAACTAATTCTGACATTCATAATATTAATATAATTAAAGATTAAATAAAATGTAGGTTATTAAGAAAGGGGTCTTAAGAGACAAAGAGGTTTTTAGGAGACAAAGAGGTCTTTAAGAAAGAGGTCTTCAAGAGAGAAAGAGGTCTTAAGAGACTAAGAGGTCTTTAAGAGAAAGGTTTTTAAGAAAGAGGTCTTTAAGAAAAATGTCTTTAAGTACGAAGCTGAAGTCATTTACTAGTCATTTAGTAGTTATTTTCTAGTCACTAGTCACTAGTCACTAGTCTTTTACTAGTCTTTTGGTAGTCACTAGTCTTTCAGTAGTTATTTACTAGTCATTTACTAGTCACTATTCCTTTACTAGTCATTTGGTAGTCATTTAGTAGTCACTAATCATTTACTGGTCATTTACTATTTATTTAGTAATCATTTACCAGTCATTTACTAGTCATTTACTAATCATTTTCTAGTCACTAGTCTTTTGGTAGCCATTTAGTAGTTATTTAGTAGTTATTTAGTAGTCATTAAGTAGTCATTGGGTAGTTATTCACTAATCGTTTACTAATCATTTACTAGTCATTTACTAATCATTTGGTAGTTATTTAGTAGTTATGTAGTTGTCATTTAGTAGTCACTAGGCATTTAGTAGTCATTTATTTAGTAGTCATTTAGTAGTCATTTACTAATAATTGGGTAGTCATTTAGTAGTCTTTTGTTAGTCACTAGTCTTTCAGTAGTTATTTAGTAGTCATTTGGTAGTCATTTAGTAGTCCTTTACTAATCTTTTGGTAGTCATTTAGTAGTCATTTAGTAGTCATTTAGTTGTCATTTACCAGTAGCTAGTCATTTAATGGTCATTTTCTAGTCATTTTCTAGTCAGTTTCAAGTCGCTATTCATTTATTAGTCACTAGTCATTTACAGTGCTTTTCAAAACTATTCAAACCAGGTGACTAAAAAAAATCTTTGGAACCCGAACTACCAAAATTAAACAAACCAATTACTCAAAAAAGATTTTTTCTCTTTCACACAGTGTTACAAACCAAATGACGTAATGTTTCACGCCGACTTTCATTAGAGTGTTTAATATTCTGAGCTCTTAAACCTGGATACTGGTTTGAATAATTATGAAAAAAACACTGTAGTAGTCACTAGTCCTTTAGTAGTCACTAGTCCTTTAGTAGTCACTAGTCCTTAAGTAGTCCTTTAGTAGTCATTTACTAATCATTTACTAATCATTTACTAGTCATTTAGTAGTTACTAGTCATTTAGTAGTCATGTAGTAGTCCTTTACTAATCTTTTGATAGTCATTTACTAGTCCTTTACTAATCTTTTGGTAATCATTTGGTAATAATTTGGTAGTAATTTACTAGTCCTTTACTAGTCACTAGTACTTTACTAGTCATTTACTAATCATTTACCAGTCATTTACCAGTCATTTACTAATTGTTAGACCTACTATGGGTAGACACACTAGCCACAGTGGTATTTTTCGAGCCTACGAATGTCAGTGACTCGCCCAAGGCACCTTAACCCATGACTTGTTGAGCTCATCAATTCACCTTACCTCGTGTTATGGCGTTTAACCACCCTGCCTGACTCTCCGGCATTCACTGGCTAGCTACATAATTACTCGGATTCTCACTTATTAGGAATCCATCAACGGAATGAACATAAGTCCCAGTATTAGACGTATTCAAGATTCTAACACTAATCATTTAGTAGTCATTTAGTAGTCACTAGTCATTTAGTAGTCATTTGGTAGTCACTAGTCATTTAGTAGTCATTTGGTAGTCACTAGTCATTTAGTAGTTATTTACTAATCAATTACTAATAATTTAGTAGTCATTTAGTAGTAATTTAGTAGTCATCAATAAGATCTATTCGTAAAGCATATAACTTATCTCATTAGGGCTAACCTAATAGTGAAAATAGCATGTTATAAAAGGTTAGATATATAAACTAATCTAGCTAGATGTTGTCACATGACTAGGCTAACGAACTTCTATCAAACTGATAGCAGGGTTTTCTTTCCCTCTTTNTACAGAGTGACTTTAAGTAGGGTAAAGCCACCTTTTCTACATCATAAATTGTAGTTCTCATAGTACTAGTCATCTTATTGATACTATCCTTATTCTTCGGGATTGATACCGTTCATTTACTGGTCATTTACTAGTCATTTACTAGTCATTTACTGGTCATTTACTAGTCATTTACTGGTCAGTTTCTAGTCAGTTTCTAGTCAGATTCTAGTCAGATTCTAGTCAGTTTCTAGCAGGGTTACCTCTTGTCCGGACCAAATCATACAATTTCGATAACTTGACAATCAAAGTGTCATAGTTATCCTTATAAAAAGGTTTGGCGTTCAACCGAACCTGGAAGATGGGTTTCAATGTGAACGACGTGGTTTTATCGTGCTTCTTCAAAATCTTCTGAAATCCCGTGTAATTCAATCGCGTGAACTTGGCAAGATCGTGCACATCGGCAATGATATCCGACAATTCGTCCTCCAATTCATCGAATTCCAGTTCCAGCGGCTTGTTACCTGTAGGATTCTTCAAGGCATCCACCACCTCGTACACGTACTTTTCAGCATCCTTGATCCGACGGCTGACCTCAGTGTTTTTGACCTTGGTGAACAGGTACACCTTGTCTAATTCTTCTTCCAACCTGCTTAAGAAATCCTCCTCGAATTGGTTAGTCCACTCGTAGTCATTATTCTTTAAGGTCTTTTTCAATTGGTGCTTCAAGTTATCGTAGTCGATATAGTAGAAGCTGTAAGTTTTGATGAGCGACTTCCGCAAGTGGTCACCGAACTTCATGCTTAGGTGTGGAAGATGAGGTGGCGGGGAAGAAAGGTGAGATGGAAGTAGGTGGTGGAGTAGTAATTATTTCTAGTCAGTTTCTAGTCACTACCCTTTCATCGCCATCCACCGTTCATGGGCCAAATACGGCAAGAAGGAGCTCACGCCTCCGGGCCACGACACAAGAACCACGCAGCTCGGAGAAAAGGTGGAGTTGGAGCTTGCTGTGTCGTGGAAAGAAAAGGACAAGAAAGACGAGGAAGAAAAGGCCGAGGAAAAAAAGGCCGAGGAAACCGCCAACTTGGTCAGCACTAATAGACTCAAGTCATTTAGTAGTCACTAGTTATTTAGTAGTCATTTACTAATCATTTAGTAGTCATATACAAATCATTTACTAATCATTTACCAGTCACTAGTCATTTACAGTACTCTTTCAGTCTAGTACTTACTACTGAACCCAGTTATCATTGACTCTTCTATGACTCATTTCATGTGAAGAGTTTATTAAGTATTTAAGAAAAAAATAGTCATTTGTCGAACTATAGGATTGTTTAATTTTGCTTAGTGTGGTTTGAACATTATGCCTCGCAGATTTGAATAGTTTTAAGTAGTAGTGTATACTCATTCAAAGGTATTGCAGTATACTAGGAGATGGTTGAACTTATGAAGGTTTTGGGGGTCTTCCCTTCCAGGACTTTCCCAGAGTCACTTCGAGAATAAGTCCTAATTATTGAATACCTCCAGTTTGGATATTCATATTCTGGAACACCATAGACCATGGGTCATCAATCAATAACTGTTCAGATAAGTAATGGGAATCAGAAACCAGGAATCAAAACCATGAAACAGAAACCAGAAACCAGAAACCAGAAACCAGAAACCAGAAACCAGAAACCAGAAACCAGAAACCAGAAACCAGATACAGGAAACAGAAACCAGAAACAGGAAACAGGAAACAGGAAACAGAAAGCAGGAAACATGAACCATGAACCATGAAATAGGAATCAGCACCATAAACCAGGAAACAGCACCATGAACCAGGAAATAGGAACCTGGAACCAGGACCATGGTGATAACCTGGAAGATCTGAACTGGTGAAACACTTGTGAGTAAAGGTTCACTTTCGATGGGATAGATGGATGGAGGGGGGGGGGGATGGGGACTGTGTGTAGCATAGAATACTGGGGATTCCTAGCATCTATAAAACCGGTTATGCGGGTCATGTCGACCTAGACTTGTTTGTTAGCTTGAAAGCGAATGTACTTGTATGTTCGGTCGAAATCAGTTTCATCTTTATCGAATGTAGCCATATGCGTCGCAATTGCTGTGGAATAGACGCTTTTGAGCGTTTCTAATGTCCACAGGATCATGATTAAAGGGGTCAATCGGAAACAGGGAAATCGATCAGTATTCTTGACCATGTGATGTATCTGAGGTCTAACTTGAACAGGGATTTCTTTTAAATTGACGGGTAAGACTGCACCTTGAGCACATATTCTGAAATCCAACTTGGACGGCGATTTCTTTGAATTGACGTATGAGACTGTACTTTGGCAACGTATTCTCCCACGGCTAGGAGAGACGGCCAGTCTCGGTCAAGATGTCAGTAAAAAGAAAGGCAGCCTCAATCAGATCATTCCAATTTTCTGCTCAGCTATTCAATTTTCTGTTCGGCTATTCAATTTTCTGATGTTGGGTAACCAAAGGAGTGAGAGTCCACATAAAGAAAGTTCAAGGTGGACTGAAAACATATCACTTATAAGCATGAGGTCCACGATGTAAGTGAATCGAAGTAGGGAGACCGTGGAGCCGAAGGTAGTCGTAGGCGTTCTTGACACCAGTGCAGGAGTAGGGTGTGTCATCTGGGCGGGGCGCTCAGGAATGGGCTGAACGTGTTTCCAGAAGTCCTCGTCATGGGTTGAGAAGAATGTACCATAGGTGGGATGAACGTCATATACAGACCGCAGCGTCCTAGAGACGAGAGAATCCAAAATTGCACCTTTCGTGACAAGGGATTGGAACACCAGTTTCTTGCCTGGTGAAAGGTCAATGAAGTAAACGAGTTGATCTAGCCTGACACGTATATCGGCTTTAGAGTTTACTCGATGAATAACGGGCACATTGAAGGCCCGTAAGCATATTTGTGGGACTAAATGAGCACCGAGGATCTGTCTAGCCAGGACACTGAGTATCGTGACAGCATTGAAGATAGCTGCGAGAGGTTCTGTGACGGTAAAGCTCGAATTGTTGAAGGGGGTGCCAACCGAATGATTGGGATAAAAAAAAATGCTCCGATGCGTTTAACCAGTGAAGCGAGTTGTTGCTAGGGTTCATTGCGATTTGGGGCGTTAACTGGGAAGAAAAACCGTAAAAAAAGAAGTCCGGGTATACGCAACGATCTTTGCAAACCCATGATTGCAAAAATAACACTAAAGTGGCTGGTTAAGCCCAATTCAAATGGCTTTCCGTAAAGGTTCAAGACACAAGTAAAGTCGAACCAACGGCAAAACGGATAACACCAGGACTGTTCAGTAATTAGCAGCTTTCATTGAGCCAGGTAAGAAGTTATTGAGCCAGGTAAGGATATATTGAACCAGTAAGAAGTTATTGAACCAGGTAAGGATATATTGAGCCGGGTAAGACGTTATTGAATCAAGTAAGAAGTTATTGAATCAGTAAGAAGTTATTAAATCAAGTAAGAAGCTATTAAATCAGGTAAGGATATATTGAATCAAGTAAGAGGTTTTTGAACCAGGTAAGAAGTTATTGAACCAGGTAAGAAGTTATTGAACCAGGTAAGAAGTTATTGAACCAGAGCTCGAGCAAGCAATAGCAACCTGTTCATGGATTGAGTGATGCAACGAGTGATGACTTATCTGTTTGGACATCTCCTAAAGTGATGACTGCTATTGCACCCAGTTCACTGAAGAGCCGTGGAGCAGAATGGTGCGTAGCGTTAAGGGCAGCGTATGCTGCAAAATCATGCGAAAGGAGTGTGGCTAAGGCCTCAGAAATTGAGAAGGCAAAATGGTTGGGTGCGACCTTGGGTGCGACCTCCATGTTATGTTCTTTTCAATATATTTATTTTAGGCTTCTTTTTAATACAAACCTCAAACTTCATCTTACAGTCCACGTACTACTTACTGTAAGCACGGGTACACTGGTATTGAAATGTAGATATGAAATCAGTGCTTAAAACAATATTCCTTTACTTCTACTTCTACTTCTACTTCTACTTCACTTCACTTCACTTCTACTTCTACTTCTACTTCACTTCACTTCACTTCTACTTCTACTTCACTTCACTTCTACTTCACTTCACTTCACTTCTACTTGTCTTTACGCAACTCTTTCAACTTCAATTACTATGGTCCTTTATAAAAAGCTCCTTTAAAAGCTTTGTTAATGGCCATCCGGCTTAGAAAGCTCTGTTCAATGGCGATCCCACAACCTTACCCTTGTAGAATTGAACCGTCTTGGCGGCTCTGTCGGCAACGCCCTCGGCCGTGAACTCGAAGAACTTGTAAAGGTCATCGGCCTTTCCGGAGGCTCCAAATCTGTTCAATCCGAATTGCTCGTGAGAGTACTTGGACCAGCCGAATGTCGACATCACTTCAACTGACATGATAGGAACTCCGTCAGGCAAGATCGACAATCTGTAGCTCTGAGGCTGCTTGTCGAAAGTGTGGAAGTCGGGCAACGACACAACGTTGGCCTTGATTCCCTCCTCGGCCAACTTCTTGGCTGCGTCGATGGAGATCGAAACCTCAGACCCGGACGACACAATGATGATGTCGGCCTTGTCTGCGGCCTTGTGGACGTAGTATCCACCCTTAGAGGCGGCCTCAATGGACGAGCCTTCCAAATGTGGCAAGTTTTGTCTGGTCAAGGCAAGAATGTGTGGGGTTTCTGTAGACTCAAGAGCTGACTTGTAGGCAGCCGAGGTCTCGTTACCGTCAGCTGGTCTCCACACGGAAATGTTTGGAGTGGCTCTGAAGTGGGCCAAGGTCTCAATAGGTTGATGGGTAGGTCCATCTTCTCCCAAACCAATGGAGTCGTGTGTAGCGATCCAGATCACTGGCAAGTGAGACAAAGCAGACAATCTCACGGCTCCGGCGGCGTAAGAAACAAAGTTCAAGAAAGTACCTCCAAAGTTCTTAAAGTTACCACCAAAGGCGGCAATACCGTTCATGATGGCACCCATGGCGTGCTCTCTGACACCGTATCTGATGTAACGTCCGCTGTACTCACCCAACTTGGTGCTTGGGTGTTGGAAGTCCACCATGTCGGTGGTTCTGGTCAAATTGGAACCGGTCAAATCGGCAGATCCTCCAATAAGCTCTGGGATTTGTGGCACAAGCTTGGTCAACACCATCTCAGACAACTTTCTGGTGGCCAATGGCTTGTCGTCCTTGGTGTAGGTAGGCAAGTGTTGGGTCCAGTTCTCAGGCAATTCACCTTTAAGTCTTCTGGCCAAAGCCTCTCCATCAGCACCGTTGTTCTTGATGTAGGCCTCGACCTTCTTGTTCCACTCAGCCTCAGCAGCGGCACCTTCCTTGGCGATTTGTCCGTAGTAGTCGTAGACTTCTTGAGGAACCACAAAGGTCTCATCTGGGTTGAAACCCCACTTCTCCTTCAATTGCTTGACATCGTCAGCCTTCAATGGGGCACCGTGAACACCGTGAGTACCTTGTTGCAAAGAACCGAAACCAATGACGGTCTTCAAACGCACCAAGGTTGGGTTATCGTTGGGCTTGGCCTTCTTGATGGCGGCAGCAATGCCCTCCAAGTCGTCGTCACCTTTCTCAATAGTGATGAGGTCCCATCCGTAGGCCTCGTAACGTTTCATGACGTCTTCAGGGAAGGCCACGTGGGTGTCACCATCAATGGAGATTCTGTTGTCATCCCAGAAGGCAATGATGTTGTTCAACTTCAAGTGGCCAGCCAAGGAAGAAGCCTCGGAAGACACACCCTCCATAAGACATCCATCACCCAAGAATACGTAGATCCAAGAGTCGGAGATCTCCTTGCTGTAAGTAGCAGCAAACTGTTTCTGGGCAATGGCCAAACCAACGGCATTGGAAATACCCTGACCCAAAGGACCAGTGGTAAGCTCAACACCTGGAACCTCGTGTCTCTCTGGGTGACCTGGGGTTTTGGAGTTGAGTTGTCTGAATTGCTTCAAGTCTTCAAGGGACAATTCAAACCCGTAAAGGTGCAACATGGAGTACAAGAGCGCACAGGCGTGACCATTGGACAAGACAAATCTGTCTCTGTTTAACCAATCAGGGTTCTTTGGGTTGAACTTCATTTCCCTCCAGACGGCATGGGCAGCAGGAGCCAAACCAAGAGGGGCTCCGGGGTGACCGGAGTTGGCCTTGGAGACAGCATCAACTGCCAATAAACGGATGGTGGCGATTGCTTTTTGGTCAATGTCAGACATGTGGAAAAAATATGAGGAGGAAGGGAGTTGAGGGGGAGGGAACGCGGAGCTTATATAGTTGGGGCGGGAAAAAAACCGGTGGCAAGGAGCGTGGGGGTATTGCTGTATGGGAGAATCGAGGGCCTGAGACAGGAGGGATGAAATTCGAGGGCCCAACAGAATGCGCGAGTTCCGGCCTGGCAACACTAGAGCGCCGCCCCCGGTGAGGCAATAAAGGGAAAACCGAGGGGCAGGACAAACAAAAGAATGGAACACAGTAGAAAGGGGATATAGATACTTGTTTGGAGTGCATGGGTATTTGTGGATGGATAAAAGGGGGAAACTAATGGAGGGTAGTATAAGAGAAGATGGAACCTTTTGATGGGTCTAGTGAGATCCGAGGGCACGTTGCTTGTGGTGAGATCCGAGGGCCCGGAGTGTTTCGCGGCCGCACATTGGCAACCACAATGCACCATTACGCACGCTCGCCCCGGATAAGGCTGCTCCGAAACTTTAGATGGGCCACCCACACTCACCCACACCTACCCCCCGGAACTCCTTCCGGCCCGGTTCGGGAGTTCCGAGGGCCCCAACATTATACCAGAAGAAATCCCCCAAAATGAATTGAATTGTATTGAATTGTATTGTATTGAACATTTAATTGGATCGATCCTCCGGTCACGTGACCAAACCAATTTTTACTAAATTAAACTTGCTGCTTATATAAAAGAGCAAAGTTGCTGTGTCGTTTCTTTTCCGATCAAGTCCGAAAAGATAGCATTTGGAGGGTGCGGAACTATAGATTGCGGGGCGTGTGCGACCCAAAAAGAACAAAGCTGACAAAGCGGACAAAAAATAATGCCCCTGGACTTACTGTATATACATATATCTTACAAATGAAGGGCGCAGAACAAAGTGGAAAGCAAGTTTTGAAGTAGATCGGCGCACCGGTTCCATATTGGGAAATTGGAAGATTGGGAAATTGTGTAAATGGAAGATTGGAAGATTGGGAAATTGCAAGATTCGCCGGAACAGGTGGAACAGGTGGAACAGGTGGAACAGGTGGAACAGGTGAACATTAGTATGTATAACCGCACCTTGCAACACATCACGTGCAATTACCACTTTGATGATTCTTTCTCAAACCAATCACTAGACTTACCAAAAGTACAAGGGGGAATAAACGGGGAATAAATGGGGAATAAATGGGGAATAAATGGGGAATAAATGGGGAATAAATGGGGAATGAGATTAATAATAACCACTGACCAAATATTTTTTTTTTAAAAAAAAGCTCATAACCATTATATCATTCTCAAACCAGTAAGTACAGTGTCTTTCAAAACTATTCATACCAGGAGGCAAAATGTTTGGAACCAGAACTAACAAAATCAAACCAACCAATAACTCAAGAAAGTTTCGTACTCCTTCACACAGTCTTTCAAATTAAATGTCATAATGTTTCAAACACCAACTTTCACTAGAATTCAATATTCTGATGTCTTAAATCTGGAGGCTNAATGTTTCAAACACCAACTTTCACTAGAATTCAATATTCTGATGTCTTAAATCTGGAGGCTGGTTTGAATAATTTTGAACAACACTGTATTACAGTGTTACAGTGTTACAGTGTTATTTAAAACTATTCAAACCAATAATTCAATATGGTTCTACCCACCTATTCGCATAGACTTTCAAATCAAATGGCAGAAAGGTTCACACCAACGTTCATACATTGAAGAATTCAATAGTTTGATAATCTTAAGTTTGGAAGATTGCCTCAGATGTACACCAACAGTTAGGGGAGTTTTGCAGTACCAATCAAGGGTCAAAGTACCAATCAAGGGTCAAAGTACCAATCAAGGATCAAACCGGGACGGAACATGAACCAGTTTCCTTGTTTGGGGGTTTATGTATATTGGTTTGAACCATATTGTCGCACTGGTTTAAAGAGTATTGAACAAGACTGTATTCGAAACAATTCAGACCAGTGCGATAAAACGATTCGGACCAAGAAAACAGAATGATTCAGACCACACTAACAAAATTCAACAAACCAATAATGAACAAAGTTTAGTACCCCTTAGCACATGGTTTCAAACCAAATAGTGCAAATAGCGTAATAGCGTAATAGCGTAATAGCGTAATAGCGTAATGCTTCACACCAACATTCTTTAGAGTGTTCAATATTCTGAAATCTTAAATCTCTGGAGGATTGCCTAATATTGTTGAGAAATAGGAGTCCTGGCTCTCTATTTCCCTGAGACCGCAGTTACTCACGTGACTGTGACTGTGACTGTGACTGTGGTCGTGTGAAGCCTCACCCCAATATAAAAGGACAAGCTCCCGCTACTTTATAACACCACCAAAAAAAATATATATCAACTGAGGGAGGACATACCAAGATGTCTCCCGAAACCACAGACCCACCAACCAATATTAACTAGTGTAGAGGTACCTGATGTCTATTGAAAACCTGGACTGATTTTCAGCAAATATTGATGAGAATCAGTCCACGTCCTCAGTAAACATCAGTACCTCTACACTAATTAATATTGGTGGGTCTGGTGTTGGGAGACATCTTGG
>NKZH01002102.1:0-18351 GCA_002370695.1 Metschnikowia matae var. maris
TTTTAAGATCAAGAGCGGAATTAATTGACAGCGAGCTACACTCATCTGTTCTCAAACGTTCAGAGCAACAAGAAGCGAATGACTTTTGGTTTAATGAATGCTATGGATCACGGAACTTTCAATCTTTTTTGGAGCTTTTCCAGTTCAATATGAACTCAAATGTTCGCTACTTTCCTTCAAACTCCAGTATCATCGCAAAAAATTTTGACTATAGTCCTTTTGAGAGCAGAAAACCTTACTTCAAAAAAACGGTCCATGAGGATAGTGGGGATCAATACGATACAGATTTAGTAATCAAAGATGATAAAGCACGCTCTGAACAACACGATGAACCTTCCATTGGCAACCGTGATTTGAATGATTCTGAAGCGGACTCTCCTATAAAACCAGAGAATTACAACGGCAATAACTCGAAGGCTTTGAAATTGTTCTTGCAATCCCGATTGGGCCAGCTCGCGGGTTTTAGATCAGGTAAATGGCTCCAAAAAAATGTGTTGAAGGAGGACGATTCCAGTCACACTTTAAGAAGTGAATGTGACCAGGATTTGTCTGTGAGCGATGCTGATTTGCTGATATACAAGGCTCAATTCCAACTAGCACACATTCCTTGCTCCGCGTCCGCATTTTATACACAGCGAAGAAAACTTGAAACCTCTGACATGGATTTGAAGGTGTATTTAAATGCATCAGAGTTTGAGACAAAGTCACATCTTGCAGATATTGACAGTCAATTGTACTATGCCTACACATCACAGCTATATTAGCCAATACTCTGTTTCAAGGCTCTTATCAGAAATTCAATTAACATAATTAAAAGTAAAATCGACTGTCAAAAGTCCACCCAAACCATTCAAATACCTTTGGGTGCTGTAGCATTGATGATTCTATATTTGCAGAAAACTTCCAAATCACCCAAGGTTTTATTCGGTTGAGAAAACTGATCATGTTTAGTAGAATTACATGTAAAACACAACATTATACAGAACACTCAATGAAATTAGAACCACTACCAAAAGGATACTTTGCATACCGCTGCTGCACCCTTGGAAGTTGCTAACGTTACGAAACAAAATAGTTTGATCAATTTGTTCATCAAAAAGTAGCTAATACCATGCAGAAAAATTTCCTGCAAAACGTTGATTACATTAAGCCTTGATGAGTACTCCAGCTACTCATGAAAAATTATCGTTATTCCATAATTCGTGACCTGAGTTCATTACCGAGATGTCGTAATTGCTAATACCCGTATTTATCGTCTTAACTATGCCTAACACCATAAGAACCAACATATGCTTCTTATTAACAAGCGATAAATAAGTATTAGTGTGAATAAATTCATTTTTCAGTCCTTAAAAGTTTGGATAAGAGAGGTCGCCTTCCATTCTGGCTTACCTAAATACTTCAAAAAAATTCTACGCGAACATTTCAGAACATTTTCCAACAAAGCATGAAATTCACCTATAAAAATATCGGATGGTATTGAATTCCTCATTTGTCTCCCAGCAGAACACAATTCAACTTGCACGAAAACAATACATGCGGCACAAATTCTTGTTGCCTGCCTAGATATTGTGCCATTTACCACCAACGAATATGTCCATTCTGCTCCAAAAATCCAAATGAACGATTTTCCTTGCATTAAAACCGAGCACTCTCATATAGAAATATTGCTTTTAGACATCCATATACAATAATTGATTTTTGATAATAAATTGAATAAGTTTCTACAAAAAATAAATGGATGAATATGAATTGTAATTGTATGATTGAATAAATCACTATCAATTGTGATCAAAATTGAATGACTATCTAAAATGACCTGGACTACTATTCTACTGTTTAAAAAAAAATTTACTGACAAACAAATTGGGTTCTAGCGGAGTGTTGTGGAAAAAAAGGGCCAAAGTATGACATAGATTGGCTATTGTGTCCCCGTTTTTTCTTGAACACTTCATATATGTAATAAATAAATAGCATCTAAAGAATATGATAGAAAAATGACACAAGCTTTTAGCGTATATATCGGCTGCTAGTTTATGTTGGGTATGGGTGGTGAATGTTCTCCTTTGTGCATTTTGTTTGAAGTTGTTTGTGTATGATGATTACTGTTAAACATACTATCGCATATGTATTTAGAGAAACAATTACTGTGGATTGAAAACATTTTTTATAAAGAAAATAGGTAATATTTTTAACAGTATTGATCTGAATTTCTTTGATTTATGGCTAATTGATATAGTATGTAGATAAATTCACATGCTGGCAAAAAGCTTCACACAGCAATTTTCTGTCGTTTGCAGCGAATGTTAACCCGATTTTTCATGCGTGAGAGGCACGCATTCGGGAAGTAAGAGACTTTATTTGAGTACCTAATAAAATAAATTGAAAGATGTGCCGGCTAGGTTTGTAATCACAAATGTATTTTGATGATGGTGTCTTTCCTTTGGCTATCTATGGAAATTGCGAAAAGATGATAATATAATTTTTTTTGGAAAACGTGAATTTAGATGCTGATGAAGAATTTCCATAATATGATATATTTTTTTGTTCGATAAGTTGTTGCGTTCTTATTTAGATGATGAGTTTATGTAAATGTCCACTGTATACTTAGACACAGTTCATTTACATACTGTGGATTGCTCCATTTTTTAAGTTGGTGGTTTTTCGTGGTCTTAGCTCATGAAATAAAACTACATTGTTTTTCAAAAACTTTCAAATCATGGCCGCAAAACGTTCTGAATCAATGATATTTCACACTATCTTGGATTTTAATTGAATTCTCTAAGACCCCCGAAAGCTGGAATGCTTTATATCTAGTTCATCTCACAGTGATGGAGTATTTATAGAAGTCATAAATGGGTGAACTTGAACGGGTTTTGTCGGTTAGGGTTATGTGTCAATTCGTCCAGTTTTATATCGGTGATTTTGAATATATTTGCCGTGCTCGTAAGGAGCATTTAGGTTTTCTTGTATTGAAATAGATTTGTCGCGCTGGTAAGAATTATGAGACCCTCCGCACTTGAAGTAAAGCGGTGACGTTGGTATGTCTTTTAGTATGTAAATTGAATAGTTAGTTGGTTTTTCAAGAGTATTCAAAGCGGGGCAATAATGTTGCAAACACAACAGTAAACTTAAGTAGCCCAAGAGTTTGAGAAGTTTCAATACTTAATAAAGATTACACATCAACAGTTTATTTAAAATACTTGATCCTTAACAATTTTTAAGTCGTAAGTACGAAAATATTTTGATTATTGGTCTGCTTAATTTTGCTAGTCTGGTTTGAAACAAATTGCCGCAAATTGCCGCACTGGTTTTAATAGTATTCAGAAAGACTGTACATGAATTAGAAAAGTGTTTTACTGAGTCGAGAAAGTTGCACGTTATGTTGACTTTTTAAGATATATACTAAATTTTCATAATTCCCCTAAAATGGGGATTCGCCACTTTAACCCGTCTTTGTCATACGTACAAGAATTTCCTTTGGTTTCCGAATTATAGTCACCGAAGCGATTAATAAATTGGCGTTTTTGATAAACTGTATTGAATTTGAAATGCCTTTTATTGGTGGAATTGTTGAAAAAGAACTTGGCATAGGCGAGTAATTGTTCATCTTGATCCGCAAAGGTAAGATCGCTATCAAAATCGAAATGAAAGTCATATTCTGCGTGAATACAATGGGGATCACCTGAACCATATTTTGAGTCGAGCCTCTGTTCGTCGCTATCTTGCACGTAATTAAGAGCCTTGTATAAGTTTTTTAATGGCAAATTAATGTACAATTTGTAGTTCGTTTCCAGGCAAGAGTAGTAAAGCAAATCATAGTCATTGAATATCATGGACGGCAGAGAGATGTCAATGAAATAAATACTGAAGCCTGATTTCAAATAAAGCCCGATCTCCTCCATGATGAGCTGAGTTTTGTGGAGTTTTTTATGCTCCAAGTCGCCGTTTGCGTAGCGAGAATTTATTGATGGTAACTCAAACTCAGCAATTTTTAGAAAACAAAATTGATTTTTTGGAAGAATTTCTTTGATATTTGTTGGGGGAAAAAAAGTCATTATTCGGTCTTCTCCGTCAGGCATTTTATGTCTGATCTCGAATTTTGTGGTTCCAAGGCCATTGCCATGCTTTATAACTAGCCCGATATTCAAGTTATATTTGCCTGGAGCTAGCCAGATTGATTTATTGTATGAGAGTAAATAGGTTCGATTTATCTCCACATAATGGTTCTATACATAGTTTGTGGGCTCGTCAATTTTGTAGTCGGAATATTCAGCGAAGAGTCTTTTGTTCCTGAACAATGAATAGACATACTTCCATGAATCTTTGATGTATTCAGCGTTTAAAATCTCTTCCAATTTAGGGGCCTCAACATCCAGTATGTCTTTAAGTTGCAACCTTGAGGCAATGACGTTTCTAGATTTAAATCGAAAGGAGTCTAGAGACTTTATATATGTGCGTAACCATGGATATATCTTAGCAACTATAAGAGTTGCATCCTCTCCAAATGTTTTAGTTAATTTATCGAAGAAGAGCTCATTGTATAGCAGATAAAAGTATGAATTTGTGAGTTTGAGGGAGCTGCTGGGACAAAGTTTAAGTAGTCTCACCTGGATCTCGGTAGGTAGCTCGGCTAGCATGATATACTTTGTGTGTTGTAGATAGTCTATCTTATCGTTATCCGCAACACGGGTGTACTGTATACAGGTTGTATGGCAATCGCCTGAGCAATCAATATAAAATTCTAATCCAAAAAGATCTTGAATATTTTATGCAATTCTGTGAAAGCTTTTTAGATACTCAAAGATAACCTTTATTCTCAAATATGGCCCAAGCAGTAGTGTGATTAGGAAAGTTTACATTTTATGAACCTTGGTTACTTCGCAATCACGTGATCGAATATTCTGGAATGGCGATAGAGATACAAAACCTCCACCGGATTTCGTCCGCGGGAAACATCTACTTCTACAGCGATTCACAATGGCTACACATCCTACAGTTTTATGGGCTCAACGCTCCAGTGATTCAGATGAAAGCAAGAACGTTTTATTTCTTACTATCCAGGTACAAGATCCAATCAATGTGAAGCTTGATTTGAACAGCCAGTCATTGAAGTTCAACGCGGAGTCTTCTGATGGAGCTACGAAATACGAGTTGAATTTGGAATTTTATGATGAAATCGACCCAGAGAAATCGCGCAGACGTGATTCTGGAAATAGCATCACGTTCGTCTTGCAAAAGAAAAAGGCTCAAGCTGAATTCTGGCCAAGACTTTTGAAAGAGAAGTTGAAGTTGCATTACATCAAGACTGACTTTGATAAATGGGTTGATGAAGACGAGCAAGACGAGCATGTTGAAGAAGATGACATGGCAAACATGATGGGTGGTGCTGGTGGCATGCCGGGAATGGGTGACATGGCAAGTATGATGGGTGGCCAAGGTGGAGCCGGCAATTTCGATATCTCTCAACTTCTCGCTAATAGTGGCGGAAATGGTGATTTGAGTGCCCTCGCTAGTCAATTGGGACAAAATGGACCTGAGGATGACGAGGCTGAAACTGAAAAAGCCGAAGAGATCAAATGAAATGAATTGAAAAGTCAAGTATATTTGAGCCAATAGTTTGCCATGTCACCTGAAGGTCTTTTTGAAGTCTGCGTGACTTCTGAACTTCCTTTAACGTGAACCTTTACATGTTCTAGTTGCGCCAACCGGCCTAGAAGGTAGAATAGTGCTCTACCTGAGATTGATAACCCATAACAAGCAGTGTCAAGATCACAAAAACCATAAACAGCACAATTTCCCCTATAAGTTGAAATCTTTTCCTTCACAAACTGTGTAAGATGGCGATGGCTTCCAAAGTAAAGAAAATCCATTTTATCGAGAGAATTAATATACGATATTGACAATCGCCTCAAAAAGATTTCCTTGCACGAATGTAAGGTCTCAGTATTCATGAATATGATAGTAACTGATTCAGAGGAGTGGCTTGATTCATTTAGAACTTTTTTTATGAAGGTGGGCAAGTCTTCAGCGGAAATTCTTTCCATTCGGATGTTGGAGTTGTTGGCTGCACGTCACCTAAGAAAGGCGGTCGTGTGCGCACGTAGAAAAAATGATGAAAATATCTTACACATATTTGAACAAGCATTGCACGCATGTTTAAAATTGGCCAAACCCTCAGAAGATTGCCAGTTTCTGTGGGTTTCAATCTTAGATTGAGCTCAACATTAGCTGAAGAGCGTATTAGCTCGATCAATCTAGATCCTGATGCGGCAAGACAACTAAGAGACAAAGCATTGGCGGAGGCACTCGCAAAGGAAGAAGAGGCATTAGTCAAGGAAAAAGTTTTACGTGAGTTAAAAGAAGAGACCAGACAGCAAATTAACGAACTTAACTCAACCCCTTCTTCTTCCATCGCTGATAGGCTCAAGTCTTTACAAAATCAATTGAACCTGTTGCCACATGATAAAACACGACAATTAGATGAACAAATTGAGCAATTTTTGTTCGAAAGTATGAAGTTACCCCCAAAGGAAGTGATTGGAAGGCCATGGATAGAAAAATTAGACTCCGAGGAAACTAGCAACATGGATGAACAAGACAAAGCGCTTTCTCAAAAAATCAAATCCACGACTAATAGTGAGTTTCTCAATCGCTATCCAAACTTGAAACCTACCCCTGATTATAAAGCATATTCTAAACAAGAACTTTTCTTAAGACATGTTGCTCATATGAATCATTCAGGGTTACTTGGAAGCGAAGTCTCTAAGACTTACGTCCCGAGTGATGATGTTGAAAAACCTAAGGCTTTTTCTGAGGTCAGTATTGCAACCCTTTTAGCTGCGGGCTGTCATTTGGGCCATGCCAGAGCTCTGTGGAGACCCTCAACGCAGCCTTTTATTTATGGTGAATATCAAGGTTTACATTTGATTGATTTGAATGAGACAATCTCTTCCTTGAGACGAGCAGCGAAAGTCATAGAAAATGTGGCGTTCAAAGGTGGGATCATCCTCTATGTTGGAACAACTAGGCAACCAGAGCAGCAGAAAGCATTAGAACGAGCTGCCATTAGAAGCAATGGTTATTACGTTTCGCACAGATGGATCCCGGGGACAATTACCAATTTCACAGAAGTTTCGAAGCAAATTGGCGGGAATCAGAAGAAAGAAGTGAATCATGCCGATGAGCCAACGGGCAAAGCCGTTCCGGATGATGAGGACTCCCTCATCAAGCCCGATCTCATAGTTTTGTTAAACCCAGTGGAAAATAGAAATTGTATCGGGGAATCTATTAAACTGAGAATTCCTACGATCGGCTTGTGCGACACCAATATGGAACCTTCCTTGTTGACTTATCCAATTCCCTGCAATGATGATTCGATGAGGGCCTCCTCTTTAATCTTGGGAGTCTTGTCGAAGGCCGCGAACGAAGGAATCAAGAGAAGACATGAGACTTACGCGGGATATAAAGCCAGTCTATAAGGTTTGAAAATTCAGGCTTCCCTGTACATAGGATTATCAATTGTCATCTATATCGCGAATCTACATTCCAGACGTGTCTTCTGAAATGTTTGAGCAAGAAGACACTCTCACTTAGTCTTTCTTTTTGGAAGCAGGTTCGGAATCCTGACCTTCTGCTTCATCCTCATCGTCGCTTCTCTCATCAGCAGCCACTCCACCCACAACGTACCGGTAGAGAATTCTAATAATCAAGAAAAGCCAGTAAGCATTGAGAACTTGTAATGCAAACAATAAGCTGAAAACAATGGGTTGTGAAATCCAACACTTATATTGCTGTGTAACCCAATTCAATTCCCATTTACCAATTGACTTAAATTCAGTCAATACTGACCACAAGATCTTCAAGTTTATATAATGTCTCAAGTAGATCCACACTCCAACAAAGAACAAAAAGAAAGGTACTGCTAATGGTGAGTCACAGTAATTTAATGTTTTTGAAGTAGCTAAGAAAAAGTCTGAAACATCCATTGTCACATATACAGCCAACCCCATCCACGTAAAATGAAATCTATAAGATAACCAGATCAATGCAATGGTAACAATGTGATGCAAAATAAGTTCGTAGAAATCTTTTCTTGGCTTTTCAAGTTGCAATACAAGCACAACTGATTGCTGTACCCAAAATGCGGCTTGACCAAGATAGTAAACCTTGAAATACCAATCATGTGTTTTGTGAGGATAGTCAATGTAAAAGGCAGTGGTGTCGAAAAACCATAATGAAGTTCTAGACATAACCCAGAGTCCAAATGGACCGGATAATCCGTAATAGAACATGGAATAAGCTTGCTCCATGAATCTAGCAACCTTACCAGGCTTTTTAACTCCACAGATGTGAGCTGCAGGGCGGAAAAAGCAGCACATCAAGAACTCTCGAAGAAAAGTGAAAAATAAGGCGTAATAAGCAACGAAAAGAAAATCGTTAACTCCTTTTCCATATTGATCTGTCCCGTCAATAGGATAAGATACGCATATCATGCTTTCCATGAATTCATGAACAGGTGTGCCTGAAGCGCTGCCGAAATAAATTCCTAAAGAGGAGCACAAAATCAACATTGGTTTGACCCAACTATGCCGAAATGTAAGTTCTTTGAAAGCGATGTGCATCTTTTTCAAAATAGCACGATCGCTTTTTGACTCTTTACTTAACTCTTGGATACGAGTTCTCAGCTTCTGCTTCTGAGAATGGCTCAATCTCATTGTTGAGAAGCTGGAGCCAGCAGTGTCACCCAAGTTGATCTGGCCAACCGAGGATCCTCTGCGTCTGTGGTTATCTGAATTTGGGCTTAATCTGCTCATTGGGGTAGTTTGTTTTCGCAGAAGAAAAAGATCCAATTTTGCGAAGTGTCATGGTGTATCGGGCTTCATAACAAAATATTCCTGTTATGCAAGATGAAAATCTTCTTAGGTAATCATCAAACTCTAAATGAGCCGATGTTATAGACAGTGAGTATGAATGAATATTATGCCTCTTTGTTAGCATATTGTCTTCGAACGAATACCAACTGTGTAAGTCATGTGCAGGACTATTGTTTGAGGGTGACCCCAGAACTCTACATAATTCTCGACCATCTCCATAAACTACATGAGTGAGCTAGAAAGGTCTATACAAAAAGCGACCAGTGAAAATTTAACTACTGACAACTGGCAGTATATTTTGGATACGTGCGACTTGATATCGAGTGATCCTGAATCGAACACGAAGTCAGCGATAAAGCTTTTCAAGACAAGATTATCTAAAAAGGATGCTAATGTGCTTCTCCGTACTCTAACGCTAGTACTTGCAGCTGCAGAGAATTGTGGGTCTCGAATGCAACAAGAAATTGCTTCCCTGTTTTTCTTGAGAGAAAATTTGCTCGAGAAATTAGCTGATAAGAGATTACACAAAGAATTGAAATTCCGTATAGTTGAGGTAATTGAGCAGTTGCACAATTCTCTTAAAGGAGACCCGTCATTCAAGGCTATTACTGATGCTCACGATATTGTGCATAAGAAGTATAAGAAGTATCTTAAGTTAACGCCAGATAAGCCTGCCAAGTTCCAGCTTACAGCACAAGATAAAAAAATGGAAGATCTGGAATTCGAGAGGGCTCTCAAACTTTCTGTTCAGGAATACGAAAGAGAACAGAATGTTAGAAAATCTTATTTAAATTCGAAACCGCTTCCAGCCACTCACTTGGCGAAAGAGACCAGCACCAGTACTTCAGAGAACTCGAATACGCCTATAGCTGGAACAACAAAAAGCGCAATGCAGGATCCCGACACTGCCACTATCGCGAATGTGAAGAAGGTGTGTGCTTTGTATGATTTGATTTCATATGAACCTGATGAGTTATCGTTCCGCAAGGGTGACATAATTAATGTTATTGAGTCAGTCTATAGAGATTGGTGGAGAGGTTCCTTATCTAATGGAAAAATTGGAATTTTTCCTCTCAATTATGTCACCCCTGTGGTAGCTAAATCGCCTGAAGAGTTATCTAGAGAGAAAAAGATGGAAAAACTATTGATTGAAGTTGAACTGAGGAAAGTCGACAAGTTGCTAGCACTACTCTCATCGGATTGGAACGTTGTTTCAGAGGAAGATGTAACAGAAATGTACAACAGTATCACCCATGTGAAGCCTATTGTGGCCAAGATGATCGAAAACAATAGCATTCGACGGGATGAGTTAAAGGTTCTCAATGATCTGTTAAACAAGGAAATTAAAGCTTATAATGAGCTTGTGGAGCGAACGATCACAAAAAAGAATCAGATTATGCAAAGAAACTCTCTGTTTTACCCTGCTGATGAATTCCCTTTCGATAATGTGACACAAGATTCTAATGGAAAATACTTACAGCAACAAAGCACTAGCGCAGGGTTTGGGAATGAAAATGTCCCTGTTTCTCTGCAGTACCAGAGTAAGGCATTTTCTCCACATTAAATTGATTCTGGTAATCACTTTGATTTGCGGTACTAACGTGCATGTTCGCAGATTTTAATTGACAAGACATACACTGAGTACATATTTTAGCAATTATAAGTCATTTGGGGAACCGCGGTTCGAATATTAATTTTCATAGTTCCACGTAGAGTATTTTATGTGCAGTATGTATGAGGTTACTCAAATATGAAATAGGTAAATCCGTTTAGGGAGAAGATGTCGAATTTATACAGCCATAGAGAAGAACAGAACAACAATGATTTTGACAGACTTTCTCAAACTTTGCATCAATTCCGGACAACTGTGGACCGTGATATTTACGGGAGAGTTCAGCAAGACACACTGATTTTAGACAACTTAGGTGACAGCTTCGGCCAGCTTTGGACAAAGGTCAAGAGGTCAAGTGGGGATTTACATAATGTTATGAGCAAAAATGCTAGCTTGACGAGAATCGTCATGATTCTTTTGGTTGTATTTTTCATTTTGTGGACTTTACTCAAACTCAAATGGAACTGAGACACGATAGTTATACAGTTCTACAAACTACAACATGTTTGAAACGAGCGAGGCTTTTCAACATCGCTCATCCTAAGAAAGCTTTCATACTCAAAAAAAAGATCGTTTAGTTTGTATTTACGACCTCAGAGCCTAATCGATAGGTTCCTATGGCTTTGCCCCAATTAATTTTTGACTTCGTGATGGGTAATAATCTTCTCAAATTTTTGAAGTACTTTTGATTCAACAAAGAAAAATCTTCCATCATTTTCAAGGTTGCCTTATTCTCAGAGTTCCGAATGTACTCCACTATACCATCAGCACTGACCTCACCCAATTTCACTTTGTCAGTTGTCTCTCCGAATTCAAGCCTAACATTACCGTCTTCGTAGTAATGGATATCCAAAGAAACATCTCCTTGTAGATTACCCTCTTCGTCAAGTGAATACACAGAGCTCCAACGCCCCGTGTAAAAATTAAGTTGACTTAACTTCTCACCGATAAGAATAATCTCTAATCCCCCTTTCAGATTAGGAATGATAGTGTAAACAAATTGAGAAGGATAATGGTCCTCCCCGTATATATCGAGGGCCTCGACTAACCGGTCAAAGTAAACAGGATACTTCACATCAGGCTTGAATTCTTCGATATCAATAGCAGTTTGAGTGACCAAATCAATATTGAATTTCTTTTTTCCAACGAAGTCATTATATTTCGATGAGCTGGGATCCTTGTTATACCTGCTGGCAATTAAACGCTCATTAACTGCTATACCTTTCTTCTCAATCAAATTGCTTATCGAATTGGTAACAACTGATTTGTTCTCATTATGAACAATATCCAACAAGTTTTTTTTGACATCAGTCAACTCTCCAGGTGGTGAAGCTTTAACCAATTCACTTACTATTGCGCTAAGGTCACTAGACATTTTAGTTCGTGTTTGCGGAACCGGGGCGGCGCCCTGTTTATGAGTGAGGTCTCACCAAGAATATGCACTACCCCCTCTATGTGTATGAAGTCTCTCAATTGGTTACAAGTGCTCTAGAATTTGCCTATTGATGTATTTGTAATTTTCAAGCTTAAATCTTTCTACTGAAGTGAAATTGAGTGAAGAGAAGGGATTTTTTGTTTCATTCTTCTTTGACTCAAATTTCAACAAGTCTCATACAAGATTCTTTGGCGAAAACCTGTGTCTAAGATTGTTAGTGCAAAGTAGCTTTTCAGCGGACCATGACTCTTTCTCGGAAGAGTAATCATTGAATTCACTTCATAGAACAACCTCTCTGTTGACTTAAACGATTCATATTTTCAAAACCATCTGGGTTTTTTTATGAATTTTTGTCATTTTTGTTTAAAAAATGTAAATTTTGTGTCATACTGAGGACTTTCAAGTCCTGTGTGAAGTTGGGCAAGGTCTTGTTTCTGCCTGGAAGAAATTAGGATAGTATCTCTTAATTTGAAGTGAATCGACCCCCAAGCACAAAATTTATTTAAAAATACGAAGTATTTTATAGCTGTAGTTTCAGTTAAGTCGTGCAATATATAGGGTCGCCAAGGAAGATTACCTCGCTGCTACTGTAGTTGCCAACATGATTTGAGCCGCTCTTCGGGCCTCCCTCATAATCATGACAAATGAAACGAGCCAGCACCCTCTTTCATAGCATGAAATATTCTGGACTTCATAATGTTTCGCAGGGAATAATTGGGCAACTTAAGAAAATTTGCACAAGTCATTACTGAAGGAAGATAATCATCGCTGGACTGGCCAGGTTCAGGATGTTTTTCAACCACAGTGAATTCTGGCTTTATCGATTGAAAACCGCCCACGGGAAGTCTAGGAGAGCCTGTTAAAAATTGCAAGAAACATCTTCTTTCCTCACGCGAGAAGCACAGCATTATTGCCACAAGGCTCTTAACGGCTGCCGAGCTCTTTGAGTAGCCATGATTGGCCTTAATGGCCCTAGTAATGGTCTCCTCTGACCAATCCTCTTCAGCATTTCCAAAAAGTTGAGCGAGCTCAATTGCACTGAAGCACATCAAAGAATCTATCGGAAAAACAAGTGAAAATCCTTGTCTAAAAGCTTGAATCTGGTCATAAATACCATAGAATAATTTAACAACGAGCACTTGCTTGACATAGGACAGAAGATTCTTTGTGGTCACCGCTATCTCTGAGCCATTATCCACAAGTGGTAGGTCATCGCTGCCGGGAAGAACAAAAGTAAGGCATAGATCTGATACAGTCATACCATCAATTTGAACCATTTCATCATTATCATCATCATTAATGTGGGGAAAGTATCTCGTCAAATGGGTTAATGAAGTCGCAAGCTTTTCATCAACTTGCCCGAGCAATTCAAGCATTGTTGTAATATCCTCATTCGCAACAACACTTCTTAATGCATCAGGATTCTGAAGCAAGGAGATGAAAAGAGTATTAAAATGAAGGTCCAAAATCCTCGAATCAATTAGAGACCTTGCCACAAAGATACCGAGCACATGAAATAATAGAAGTAATTTCTTCTTTTCTGATATCGACAGATGTCTCGTTATTGCAGAAGGAAACAACCCCTTGTTCACGAATACGTACTCTTCATCATCATCGGACTGTGTCCACATGCGAAGACTGCTTTTGCTAAACTCATGCGATACGTTAGCGTAGAATTCGAGAGTAGGCCCAAGTCCGGATCCGACCTCTTCAAAATACTCAATCTCAAGAATACCCGGGTCTGCTCCATACTCCATCAATACTCGTATAGCACTGTGTAGAAGTTTCTCTCTGGAAATTCGTGCCTTTTTTCGTGATGGCATACCTAATTGGCCATAGCCCAAATTAGAAGAGTCGGCCACAACATTCTGCTCCCGTGCTGCTCGCACTTGTAAACCATGCACTAGTCGAGATAAACCAAAGGATGTGCTTTGCATGAAATGCATCCTTGTCCCTAATGGAAACAAAAATGAGTATTCCCTAATAAGATGAAATGTCCACAGAGGCATGCATCCACTCGCAATAATCAAAGGCTCATCTAGTTGTTTGTTGACTTTGACTGTTAGTTTCCAATTCATGAAGTTTTCAATGGGAAGGATTCGACCTTGACACAAGTCACTTGCCTTAGAATTTAACGAGTGAAGTGACTTCAATAAGTCTAAAGTGTAACGCGAGTGAGATTCCATATTTTCACTATCAAGTGGGGATTCGGAGGGTACATTAGGATTCACAGTAAAAGTGCCAACTGCGTATTCAACGTGATGAGTTTTCAGCCACAAGTCTTGTGCTCCAATTCTGTTTGAAGATTGCCCAGACTTAAGTGAATCATAAATAGCCCCGAAGAGAGTGGAATCTTTGGATACTTTTCGTCCGCAAATACTAAATGTTGACTCAATAGGTCCTAGTTTTGAGGCCAAATCATCAGTTAGCTCACTAGTTCCACTAAAATCAAATCCCTTCTCAACTGTATAAATATCTGAAAAATACGTGTTCTTCACGTATGCATCAATAGATTCGAAAGTTGCAATGGAGTGCACAGAAAGTACAATACTTTTTGGTAAATTTTCTGGTTTCTCGATTCCAATGCCAAATTCCAAGTTGATTTTCACTTGTTTAGTTAATTGAGAGGTAAATTCACTCACTCCATTGCGTGTATTTCTTCCACTGGATATCACCTCGAATAACTCAGACCGCGATAGTGAGTCATGAAGAAGCATAATTAAATGAACAAGTGCACTGTAATGCTCGTAGAAAGACTTAATGAACGTGAGCACAGGAACATTGCTTTTGTTCAAATCAGGAGATAGAAGGCCAGATAGTTGTTTTATAATTCCCAGGGAAAGAAGTTCGTAGCTAGAAACCTTGTCTTCATCTTCTTGCAATAAAGTTATGAGTTGTTCCCATACATACTCCCAATCAAAATTGATAGAGCCATCTTTGGTGGAGGCTTCCTCCAAAAGTGTGGAGATTTTATTGATTTTGAGGAGGTGAACTGACGTATTATTCCCTGTCAATCTCTCATGGAAGCTCTCAATATCTTTAATCAAACTGAGTAATCTCTTTGTGATTGGTTTCTTTGTAAGATAACTTGAGAGATCTGTTAGCTCTCCATCCACAAAGTCTCGTTCTGTTAGGCTTGTAAAACATTCAGCGTACTCCCAATCCTCAGAAGAATCGTTCCTGCTATCATCTATGGACTGTTTCTCCATACTCCGTTCACAGGAATCAGTCAAAATTTCCCTTATCCGGGTCAAATCGTCGAATACGCCTTCCTTAAATAGCGATGCACTGTACTCGAACTCTGCTTTTCTTATTAGCTCTTTCATGATAATACATGTACCGTAAACGAGCAAAGCTTGAGATCTAGCCGGGCCTCCATTTATCGCATCTAACACGCCCAATCCCGATCCTTTCAAAGCCTTCATGCCCCCACTTAGAACCGAGCTAAAAATTGTCAATAACGATGTAAAATCTTCAATATTATGAAGTTCATGTGTTTGGCAGACGAAGACGATTCTTGTAAAGCAGATTAGTGTTCTTTTTCTCACTCCAAAATCTATTGTCGCTTGAAATGCCAACACCAAAACGGGCCAGACTTTCCCAATGAACGTCAAAAGACTTTCAAGTTGGTCATTTGAAAGAAGCTTAACTCTTAATTCGTTGAGATCTTTCTTCTTTTGACATTCCTTTCGAGCTAAAAAAGGCGACTCTTGAACAGGATAAGCAACGGGCAATAAGTAGGCAATCACCTCTAGAAAATGAGACAACACATCTTTTGGGCAAGAGATAAGTGCCTCGAGACTCAAGCAGTTGGATGAGCTCATTGATTCGCTGCATTCAGTGGATTTTTCGAAATCGTTAAGAGATGTACGCACAAAGTCGCCAATGTCTAAATCCAATAGAAGGCTTGAAATTTTCACTGATCCTGAGATGAGAGTTACCAATGACTTGAGAAGACACAACCGAGTGTGATTGTCTAGTCTAGACCCGGAATGGTCTGGATTACAAGACTCTTGTATCACGTTTAAAAACTGGCGTAAAATATCTTCTTGAAGAAAAAGTTTTTCGAGATCCTCAGGCTTCTCTCCAAAGCAGCCAACTATACGAGAAATAGCCAACCAGGCAAGCTCTTGGACGACCATATCACAATGATCTCTTGCCACTCGATATATTTCGTTGAATTGGCTTTCGATCAAGTTAAATTGCGAATATTTGATATCGGTGCATGAGTTTGCCACAATCTTTAAGCATTTTCGCTGGGAATGGATAGTTAAAAAATCAAGGTTTTGCAAACATGATCTAAGCCCATCGCAAGCAATGATCAAGTTATGAGACTCCCTTTCTTGCGAGATAATCTCCAATGTTTGCAAACATTGCTCAGTTAGGTCAATATAAATGATGTTTAATAGTTTGGAAGCTAAGACTTGAACAGCCCCATTAATCAACGCATCGTTGATGAAATCCAGGTTGACTTCAATAAAATTAAATAGACATCTGCAAGTCACTAGATGAAGTTCGAGATCATTCTCGAGTGAGGGATCTTTAAGAATACCTATGAGTGCCATAGATAGCTTGTTAGACGAAACTACACGTTCCGCTGTCATGCCATCCATCATCAAAAGTCTTTCCAGTATTTCGCTCACTGTCTCTAACATGAGATAGGGATCATCAAGATGCCCAAGATTTGCGATAAGTGTGTCAAACTCGGAAATTTGGCTTCCGAGCAAGGAATTTTCAAAACCACCCACCAATCTTTGCATAGCATTAAGTAAATTTGATTCGCCACCCCTATTGGCACTTTGCTGTATTAGCTCCCTCAATAACAGCGAATTGTGCACTGGAGTTTGCCTTTCTGTATCACCGTCTATGTCCCCACCATCATTATAATCTCTGTCATCTTCTTCGCTTGGGGTTCCATTGGAAATTTCTGCATTGCTGTCATCATCCTCTTCCTCGTCGTCCTCATCCTCATCGAGATCATCATCTTTAATAACCTCGTTATCCACTTCTCTCTCAATGATGAGTTCTGATTTTATAGGGTCGATTTGACCACTTTCATTATAATCAGAAGTTCCAGTTAGAAGAACCTCGTTTGTGTTGGTAAGTACCATGCTTTCCTGTTCGCTCTTGTCAACATCAACATTGTCTTCATAATTGCTATCAGACTCATCGCAATTGTGGTTGGCACCCTTGCTCATTTCATCACTTTGGTGAGGAAAAGTTTCCAATTGGGACATATTTCTTTGTTCATAAGAATCATTGCTTGAGTTAGAATTGCCATCCTTCAGTGGCACATTTAACCTATCCAGATTAGCTTCAGCATCTTGGTCTAATAAACTGTAAGCATTCAAATAATCTTTGAAAGAATCAGCTTCTTGAAAGGAATCCTCTGCATAAGTGGTATTAGCAGCTAAAGTTTGCCACTCGGTATTCGGTTCATTGCCACTCGGTATACGTGATAGATTCTCATGCGAATCCAGTCGCCCCGAGTCATTGGGTGTACAACTCTTCTTAACTCTGTCTTGAATTTTGTGGCCATTGGTCATACTTGGTGTGTGCCTTTTTTTACACTAACACGAAAGAAGATACTGAGGATGTTCTATCAAGGTATCACGTGATGTATGGAATCGGTTTGTGTTCGTGCGAGTTGTGGATCGCAACGGCGATGAAGTATAGGCGTTTATAAAATTGTTAATTTTGCAAACTCCCGCCGCTTTAATCATCGCGAGCTTCCAATTAACCATTAGCCATTTTAGTGGAACACTGGTCCAGTGCATATCCTGAAAATTTGCCTTTGTAAGTCTCTCTGAAAGCCTTGTATGAGAGACTTCTCCTTTGTTTCCTTACGATACGACCAAAGGAAGAGTTCACGAAAGACTTGTTCACGAAACAATTCACCTCAGCATAAACTTTCAATATTTTAGCATTCACTATTAACCACGTCCTCTACTTCGTGCGCTATAATCTATGCATTAAATGTCCTACAGGTGACAAATATACTAAAGCGTACTCAAAAACAATTCACTGAATAATGGAGAAAAAGGAAACACCCTGTTCATTTCACAAATTTACCTTTCATGTCATATCCCCTGTGATGTGTACTGTACAGAAAGACATCAATCGACATTATCTGAAGTGCCAAAAGTTTACTAGAAGCCAATTTAAAAAAGCCAATATTCTCTGGGAAGGGGGTCTTTTTCTTGTATTTCAATTCATGAAATACTCAATTCCTTGGAAAGCAATATACTTGTACGCAGTGTCAGTACACATGTGTAACAACCAAGATTCTACGATAATGTTAAGACAATGAGCCTTTTGTCCGAAATCGAAATTTCGTCAGCATTGTTGAGATTTTACGTAATCTCTTTGCTAACTTGGAATTGTTATGCCGTTGGTCTCCAGTTGTTCTCTTTTAGTATGATGGTTCA
>NKZH01002104.1:0-40068 GCA_002370695.1 Metschnikowia matae var. maris
TGTTGCAACTCACTTATACTCAAGTGACTCTGCGCTTCGTGACTCATATCTATGAGTCTCACGGGGTAAGAAGGGAATGAGACTGACAATGACTGACAATGACGACTGACAATGACGACTGACAATGACGACTGACAATGACGACTGACAATGACGACTGACAATGACGACTGACAATGACGACTGACGATGACTGACAATGACTGACAATGACTGACTATAATGAATGCAATGAAAGAAGGATGATTGACTACCTGACTGACTTCATTGCTAAAGAAGAATAACAAAAAAAAACAAATGAAAAAAAAAATGAAAAAAGAAAAGACTGGGACAATGTTGGGGGTGATGGAATACTAATGGCTACTAACTAATATAGCAGATGACAGTGAGAATTTTGGGCAAAGGCAGACGCCTACTTGCGATTGGTGATGGACTGAAAGTATCCAGTAATGAACCCCAAGCAAGCCTCTGGATTGTGAAGATGCAATGAACCCTTAGAAGTGGGATTGTGGCATCGTGTAATGAACCTTGGCGAGCTGGACGGGATTGTGAAAGATACAAATAAGTCCATCATGAATCAAAAGAAAGCAACTGTCTTCTTTAGATACTCCACTAGATTCTGCTATATTGGCGAATAGCCATACGTACAACAAAGCCACTGACAGTGAACCAGAAAAAAAAAATGTCGCTAATAGTTGCTAGAAATTGACTAAAAAAAGAATATCTGTAGAAGTAGTAAGTAGAACTCGTACTATACTTGTGACGATGCTGTGATAGGGTTATGACTCCTTACGACCACTGACTAATGACGAATCATGACTAGTGATGAGTCATTAAAAATAAGAACTAATGACTTTTTTATTTATTTGCATATTTAATGACTACAAATTGAATAATACAAAATTCAGAAACTAGAAATTAGCAACGTCCTAAGTATTTCAGACTTGATACAGATTGCTATAAGAATTGAAAGAGAAGATTAAAATATTGCTTACTGTGTATCATGACACTACTATGCTAATTTCAGACACATTGGGTCGGTGTGAAGAGCCTAATTTCCATCATCAGTAGCTTTTAAGTTGACGATACCAATACTCAAAATTGATTAAAACTAGGTACTTGAACCTGGTATTCTCTTCTTGGTTCACGTGATGCACCTGAGAAGAGCGGCGTCATCAAGAACTCCTTCTTGAAGGTCGGGTCTACACCTTTTGATGGCTTGAATTATACTTCCCAAAGCCTTCAACCATGACCACCTACAACCAATTCTATAATTTTTTATACAGGTTCGGGATAGGTATTAGTTGATTTACTAGAAAGTGCCGGTTAATAAGCTAGTAGGTGAAAGCTGTGTACATTGAAGTAGTGACTAATCTACTATATGACCCGGCACCAAAATGACTATGTTTAATAAATTTATAAATATGTAAGGAATAGCCAATCGAACGGTGATATTTTAAGCAAAAAGTAGATTTATATTCACACTTCGAACCTTCTTCTCACGTCTTGACCATAATTTCTAATCTTCCTGACTTCTGCATTCCACCTTTTAAAACCTCCTTTCAACATCTCCTCTGACTGATTTTCTTGAATCGCTTTACTAATTTTGGGTCTCACGAATGCGCTTATTCTCAATCAACCGCAACAAATTCCGCAACAACATCGCAATGGTCACTTTTCCTATCGATGGCACATACAAGCCTGCCTTGTTCTTGATATCGTCATTAAAATTCTTGGCACTGGAGAAATTGATCACCGTCGTGCCGTTGGCAATTTTCTCTGTGGGAAACTTATAGTTTTCCGAAGGAACTCCCGTGATCACCACATCACATGACTCGGCAATCACTTCTGGTCGGTACTGCAGATACTCGAGGTCCTCTACTTTATGTCTCTGCATAGACAAATCGTCCCCTCTGGTGTATTTCTGAACATTGTCGATATCTGCAGAATACACTGTGGCACCATCGTTGGCCAAAAGAGCAGCCAACGGCCGTCCCACAATTTCCAGTCGGTTCACCACCAACACTTTTTTCCCATACAACCGGTTTCCGTAGGGCAAGTGTTTGTTGTAAATGCCCAAAAACTCAAGTATTTTCACCATGGCAAGCGGTGTACATGGGAGAATGGACTTTTGCTCGTTAACTGGAGCATCCAAAAATCGGACATTATGGTAGAGGTTACGGTAATAAAGAAAATTCAAGCCCTCCACATCTTTTTCGGGCAGAATAAGCTGCTGAAGGTACTGGTCTTGTTTATCTCCAAACACAGGGAAGTAAACCATGATTCCATGTACTCCCGGGTCCCTGTTGGCCTCGATGAGGCGGGCCTCCAAGTCGTTTTTGCTGATTTCCACCAATTGGTACGAAAATCCCAATGATTCACAAGTCTTCTCTGTCCAGCTGGCATACATCTTGCCTGCAGGATCGTCATTGGCTAGCAAGCCCACGAGTTTGGGCTTTTCGGGAAGCTGGGCCACTTGCTGAGTGATTTCATCCACATATGGCTTTGCAATGGTGGATGCAAGAAATGTTCTTCCGGGCCGCGACATGTTAGATTATAGTATATGGTGTGAAGTGAGATTTGAGGCGGCTTTAAAAATTTGGACTTAGGGTTCTTGATGTTTGATAGGTGTAAGTAGAGATGTGGTTAATTAACGCTTATTATGGAGTGTATACGCACGGTGCGGTCAGATGAGGTCAAGCGGTCACGTGGGCAGGTCATATCATTCTGCAAAATAATGGCCTGTTAGAGTAAAAATACAGGATGGTTTTTTTGTGTTATTATGAAGTATGCTCTTGGCTTATGGATATCAGGTGGTGTTCGCTAGAACGTTTGTGACAGTGTAGAAGGCCTAGATCCTGGTCGGATGTATGAGAAAGAATAGAAAGGGTCTAGTTCTACAAGATAAATTGTTCCTTGACGATAAAAATGCAATGTACAAGAGAGTTTTTTTTTTTTCTCCTATATTTGAGTTAAATTCTCTTTAATTGGATAAGTTTCTTATTCAGGTAATACCAATAGCCTTGTCTGAGTCTATTGTCCTTTCTATTAGGCTTTTAATGCGGAACGTACCTTATCATTCTCATATTTCTACGATGCACTGACTATTACTGTTTGATACTGTAAATGTCTTGTACTAATACTGTACTATAAAATACTATAATGTAATATACTGCACAGACATGGTATGATACGGCACGATTTAATACTGGTACTGTACCGATATTACACTCCACTTGTAATGAAACTTATATGATATGTAATTTACATTAATTACACTGAATATTATAATATGAAATTATATATATATATGAAAAGTTTCAGTCGTACTCAACTGTGGATACGCTTGGCTGCGCGACCCATAATATATCAGAAAAAATACAATCAGTGTGGAATAATTCAAGTTGTATAAGAAAGCCATGTGTAGGAACTATGTAACTGAACGAGCAACTACAGGATTGTACATCTGGAAAACAGATATTTTTTAAACTGAAAATACCGGCTTTTCTACTAAGGCAAAACAATAGCCTTGTCTTAAGCCTATGAACTAGTTTCAGAGCATAGTTGGAGTAGATTACATTAGAATAGACAAGAGTTATGGAATATATATGAATCAAGATGTCTCTATCTTAGGGATACACCTGGCTTAGATACTCTGGTCCACAAAAGAATAGCCTAAAGAATCGCGGATAGGGGGAAATAGCTGGCTCTTCAAATTAGCCATGACCTTTTTCGGCTAGTCAGTTTTTGGTCATACATCTAATTTCAACCAACACCATTAACTACACTAGTCGTGCTATATTGATTATCCTGTGGTAAATACAGTGCACTAATTGTGACAGTACTGTACTACTTATTTGCTGTAATGGGTGGTTTACTATGCTGTATATACTGTACTAATTATAGTTAATTCGTGCCATGAAGAATGACGCGGTGGGGACATTGAGGCCCTTGAACCTTTGGATGAGCTAAACTACATGAAACGCACCAGAGTCCAGCCAGGCAAACAGACATGAGCACGGCACGTGTGGCATGCCTAGGCAAATCATGCTTATTAACAGTAGTCACTGCATAGTGACAGTAACTTGCACTGTGGCTGTTAGTGCAGACCCGAGTACAAGCTCTTCCATATAAAGGCCTCACTCAACATCAACTCAATGTCCTTTTCAGTCCATTGCGCCGTTGGAGGACTTTGCAAAAACAAGAGAATGTCCTGGAAATCCTTTTCCTTCAAATCGGCACTAAACTTAATCAAAAATGCTGCACACACATACACATGGAAATGACTAAATCCGAGGGGCGTCTCGCTCAAGTAAGTATCCCACATTCGGATGATGAGTTCGATGGACACTTCTCGCATGAGCAAGCAGTTCATCCATCGAAACGAAAATTGGATGAATTCTACACCTTCCAGTCTCAAATGTTCCAGAAGAGGCTTATCAATGCGCTCAATCAACGTCTGCAACTCGCCCACTTGCTTGAGAATCCCCGGCTGCTCGTGGATGTAATTATCGGTGATGTTGTCCAAAAGCCGTGAAATACACCAGTACGAGTCTGCCTCAATGAGATTGATGACTCTTTGCGAGATCCGGCTCGGGTCAAAGGTCTCCCACAGCAAGCTGAGGAGGTCGGCTCCATTATATAGCACCTGCTCCTGCTCGTCAGTACCAGATTCGTCGAGATAACCGGGTATGAAAAGATACGAGTCGTCGGGGCCGTTCTCGTGTTCCTGTATATGCTTTCGCTGGAGCTGCCACAAGTAGTTCTGAAGGAATATCTGGTAGAAAGGCGTGCAAAGGTCGTTGATGCCCTGCACATACCCTGATGCCGGGTGCCGAACTGCCCATAGGTACAAGATGCGCTTCAAAGACTTCTGAGTGGCTGCAAACGAGTACAACTTGAGCGTAGGATGTGTTCTTTTCACGTCAATATTGATTTGGTGATAGAGCTGTTTTTCCTTATTGATGGTGTTTTCTCTGTTGGAGGAGTTAACGTTTGGATCCGGAGAAGACGCCGAGCTCTGGCTATCTAACGCATTGAAGTTGAGGAGCCCGTCCAAATACTCCATTCTCTTGCGCTTCAACGTCAGGTACTGTCGAGACTTGTTAGTGGGCAAGTATCCAAGGAGCAACTGCCACGTGATAGCCCGGAGCTCGGCCGGAATACCGTTCCAGGCCAATTTGCGTAAATCACCGAGATTTATCGTGTTTTCTTCGCTCAAAAGCTTTGCGATCTTCGAGAACCGCAGATGCAAGCGATTGGCGAGCTGGACCTCTAGATTGGCCTTCATTTCTTGCAGATCCACGGAAATCCGGGTTTCTGGGGCCAGAAACATGAGGTCCGGATGTAGCAGGTCCATAATGCCGGGATTGGCGCCCGTGCGGAAGTTCAGCCCCATTCCAGAGATGTCAGTGCCATGCAGTGTCCTTTTTTCCTGGGACTTTTCCGGTATGATATTTTCCGGCTCCAATTGGGCATCCCAATCGTCATCAGAATCAGTATATTTGGGCCTGCTGCTTGAAACCTGCCGAGATAAGCTTTCGGAAGTGATATTTCGAGAAATGGAAAAAGGAGTCGGCAGAGGCAAGGTGGAGCGGGAGTCTGACCGAAAAATTGCCTGTTTGGGAGATGTACCGCGGCCGTTGGCTCCACTCGAAACGGTCCTAACTTTACCTCTAGACACGTGATTGGCATGAGGGTGTCCTCCCTGGTCTGGTGAAGAGTAGTCATAAGCCATATTGCCGTATATGTCGGAGTTCACCCGTTTGTATGAATCTGTATCGGCCGAAATGGGCGGTTTTTTACCCGTAAGCGAGAGATTCTTGAGGAACGACAGAAGATGCTTGCCTTTGCCGCCGCTCTCGCCGAAAATGAACTCATTGTTGTGGACTTGCGACATTTCTTTAGGCATGGTACCCTGACTAGGATATGCTGGTTATGAGCCCGCTTCCTTGGCCTTCGGTCAAATCAAACACACGAACTAGAGCTATGTAATTTTGTACAACTCAAAGTAGTCCGTCCTTGTACTTGTCGACTTAGGCACTTTTGGAAATAGTATTTGTTGGGTATGGCCCTTCCTAACACTTGTTGTACTTGGTGATTCTTAGGTATGCAGTACTTAACACTTGATTGCACTTTCAAGCGAAAATGAGTCCTTTCCCGTAACTCGACTTTTAATAGTTGATCTGGTCACCTGTTCTGTGTGGTGTAGATCGGACTGTCTCAGGATAAGGTGTCTGAGGATAAGGTACTGTATAGGATCGTGTACGTTGCAATAGTGTACTGATTGAGTGGTGTGCTGATGTATCTGTATGATGGTTTCGGGTGCAGTATGAGAGTATAACACGTCCTGCTTTGCAAATTCTGGTTCTGGGAACTTCAGATGAAAAGAATGCTTGGTGTGGAGCAAACGCTGGAGCTATACGAGTCCAGTGCGAAAGCGCACGCATAACAGACCAACAGACTGCTGCGATACATACGACATTTGTTCACTGCGACATTGCGACTTCCTCATGGCAAAACAATAACATTCACGATATCCATCAAATTTAGAAATTTTCGATTTGGGGACCTTTACCTATATTATAGTGTTTAGCACTTCTCTCAGTCGCAAGATGCAATTTTTCATTCATAACCCGATCGAAATTGCCTAAACGGGTAATTATCCGGACCCCACTTTTCACCAACTGCAAAGTAATTAATCTAAATCGAATAGAAAGATTTTGAGCTATTCAGTAAACAAGCCAAAACCATTTTTGAAAATGCTGTCTGAATTTTGTACTGGTGTAGCTAGTACTAAAGTCTCTGAGGATGTTTTATAAAAGTATGCAACTAAATAAAATTTCCTGAGGGTTGTCCATATTGAGCTGAATTGAATACTTACATTCAATATGTAATGTAGTACTCAATAGAACATTTTATTGAACACAATTAACATTCATATACTAACTAGACCTTAATGCAATTCTCCATTAATTCTAAAATTTAGTCTTTTCTTAATCCTAAAATAAAAGTCATTAAAATGCGCATGTTGAATTTACTAGTATACCTAGTAGTAGATAAGAGATCATATGATGAATTAAGCCTTCTAGAAAATCTAGGACTCATTCTTTTTGGCCGCAGTGCACTTGTTGTTCTATAGCTCTTGAAAAGTGGTAAAATATCTCTCAAAATACGAAAATACATTAAGGGGTACATATGACAATGTCAAATGTACAGTTGAAAAAAAAAAAGAAAAGATTGCAGCGCCACAATTTCACACATTGTCCCCACTGCATTACTCAATGTGGCCCTAAGTAGCTTGACTAACGTTGATCAAACGGGAAACCCAGTATTTTCTATTTGGTATGTATTCAGCCGGATGTACTAGAACTTGTGCAGGATATTGTGATTTGGTTAATATCATCTGTATATTCGAAAACTGTAATATGACTTAGAGGGATTCCTGAGAATTCATCTAGTCGGGCCAGCCTGCTGGTTCGATATACTTCCTTGCTGCTTGGGTTTACCCTTGAGGGATTTGAGAAGTCCTTATCAAGAGTTCTCCGTGGCGTGGGCATATCACATACGTCCACAGGCATGGAGCCTAGGGCCCAGTATTCAAGTCTTGTTGAATACTAACCTTCACACCATCTCATCCTCATTAGTGGTATAGTTTGAGACTAAGCTTAGGCACAGCCTCGTTAGTAAAATCCAATGACTCTAAGTACGCAATTCCAGTGCTCGCGGGAAACAGGATGGTCAAATTTTTTAACTTGTTAGATAGCCTCACATTTAAGTCAAAGAGTAACCCTCATAATACTACTGAAACTATTTAGATAATGGTGTAAATACTAGTATTATAATACATATCAAATCTAAAAAATTTCAATTCTCAAACGATTGCTTATTAGCTACCCCATTAATGGCTTAGACTTAAGTCAAGTCTTGTTAAGTTATTAACATTCAATTTTAAATATATCATTGGGTTATCTTTTATACACTCTTTTCAATTAGAAATATATCAAGTTTTGTAAGTAGTCGTCATATATTGCTACATTATTGGGTCCTTGAAATTATGCACTTGTAGGGGCCAGTCTACATACCTTAACTGTATGTGAAAGGTCGGTATTTTTTATGGTCAGATGAGATTTCTGATTAGTCATCGAAAGCATGGTTTGTGATGATAAAGCGTAACCCAACAGGCCGACTGTAGAGGCAGATATGAGCGGAAGCAAATGCATGGAGGCGATTGTGGCTGCTTTTAAATTGAGCAACATATATAGTACCGAGCGGTTTGGTTTGCAATTCAAGGGGCCAGGATGTAATTGATGTTATCCTCAAATCTGGGGATAAGAGAAGGTTTTCATAATCTCAAACGCTGAAAAGCATTAGACGGTATTACAGTAGTTTTGCAGTCTGCTATTGTGGTAGTGAAGTGATGGCCGTCGCAGTAGTAGCAGTAGTACTAGGTTCCGGATTCTCCTCTTACTACGTATAGTAGATCCAACATCTTGGCTTTCATCTGTATAGTCAACTATGCTGCATAAGCAAAGCCTTAATCGTGGATTGTAGGTTTTAGACCAAGCTTAGAACCTTAATAACCGAATGAGTTATAAAATGCAAATATTCAAATAGTTAGAACCATTCAATCTTACAATCTTCTCTAAAGTGATATAAGCTAATTTCCTTGTCTAGTATCGCAGTATTAACCTTCAGTTATTCTTAAATGTATCCCAGAGCGTCCATTCTACGATTCAAGATAAGATATCAAAACACCAATATCAATGATTAGCTACACCTTGTATCAGAGATTATCTACTTCTATGAAGTCAACTCTACTTGGAGATCTCGCCCTTGACCACAGTAGAGCCACGCTTCATCTCTCTACCTGCCAAGTGCAAGGTACCGTTTTGAGTGATGTTCAAGAGAATCTCAATTTTGGAATTGGGATCCAATCCGGTCATGGCCAACTTGGCCAACAACTCGCCTGGCTTGTACACGACCTCACGCTTGACCTCGGGTTCTTCATCGGAATCGTCGGATTCAGCATCGGAGTCTGGTTGAGCCTCCACCACCGTCTCCTTGACGGTTCTTTGTCCTTCATACAACTCGAAGCCTACATCTGGGCTGCTGCCGTTGGTCACCTCCACGGTTCTCTTGATGGGGAACAGGGTCTGGGCAGCCAAGATGGTGTGGAAGTAGCCTTCAGCATCCTTGAAACCAATTGGCTTCTGAAGGTGCTGGGTGTTGATAATCACAGGCGAAAGCGACTCCTTGATTTCGTCATGGTCAAAAGACTCCACAAGAGCAGCCTTCAAAGCTGCTCCCTTGGTGGACAACTCCTCTGGGTTGGTAGCACGTGGGTCTGTGGAAGGCGCCACGATCTTAGTGGTCTCAGGGAACACGTACTGGAAGTTCTGGGCCAACTTGACCACATTGGCACATCCTCCTACAAGAACAAGGGTGTCGATGTCCAAGGCTTCCAAATCTGCTTTGGCCAAAGCCTTGTCAATGAAAGCAGTCATATCGCTCAAAGGCTTGCGAGCCGCCAACTCAAAACGCAAACGGTTGATGTTGGAGAGGAAATCGTAACCTTCAGCCAAAGACTCGATGGAAAACGAGGAGGACTGCACATTGGACAAGGTCTTCTTGGCCACAATGGCCTCAGCCTTCAACTTGGCCATAGACCGTGCGTTTTTGCGAGGGTCCACCTTGTACTTCTTCTCAAACTCCTTGCAGAAGTGTTCGGAGATGGCATCGTCCAATTGCTCGCCACCGAATTTCTCGTGCGCCGTAGCCAAAATCGTCATGATTCCTCCACGCACAGAAATCACAGCAGCATCCGACCGAATTCCACCGAAGTCTCCCACGACATAAATCTTGTCGTCTTGCAAGCAGTCGTGGTCACGGGTGCTGTAAGCAGTCAAGTGAGCCAACAACGCAGCGGAAGGTTCATTGATGGTCTGGATCACCTGGAGTCCTGCATCTGCAACAGCCTTCTCCAAAACCTCCTTCTGGAGCTCGGAGAAATTCGTAGGCAAGGCCAAAACGGCCCTTTCCACCTTGGTTCCCAAATAGTCCTGAGCAGCAGTTTTCAACTGCTTGAAATGTCTCGTGGTAGCCTCCTCCACGCTCACGAGCTCGGTGCGACCTTCTTCACGCACAATGTTGTAGCCCACTCCTCCGTCAGGAGTCTCCACTGGCGTGGCACCTGCACTGGCCACGGAAGCATCAATATCAGCAAACTTTTTGCCCAAAAAATCCCGGAAGTTTATGATGGTGTTCTTGGGGTTGCGCACTAATTGTGCTGCAGCTTGGGCACCGTGGTACTCATCGGTTCCCACATACGACAAAACAGAGGGGATGGCTCTGTCTCCGTCGGGGTTGGCGATGACATCTACCTTGCCATCTTGGTTGGCGACGGCGATGGACGACGAGGTGTTACCGAACGTGATACCAATTACGCTAGACATAGTGAATATGGGATGGAGACTTGAAAGATGAGATTTTTTTCGATGTCAGGGTGCACGGGTGTGATGCGCAAATTGCACCCACTGGAGCGTCAACTATAGAAATAAGGGTTTTTTTAAAAAGAAAATAACTCAGATGTAGTTCTAGAAATTTTGAATCAGGAATAAAAGAATATTCAAGAGGCGATCGAATGGGATGGGGAATATGAATGTATATAGGGAATGCCTGCAGTTAATAACCATGGGCGTGCACGGATTTAATCGAATCCGACCAAGGGAACCAACTTGATAAGGAAATTTCATTTAGGTGAGGGAAGTTTAAATTGCTCAGGCATATTTCGGTGGAAAAGTATTAGATCTAAAATCTAGCTATAGTTTTAGGTGCTCGATGGGTAATACACGACCCCTGCATGTATAGATAAGCCTACTACTGCACACACAAGAGTCTAAGAACAGTTTTCTAGAGGGTAAGACTAGATTATGGTACTCGATTAAAGCTCAAACATATCAAGATTATGAAGAGATTTTTATTTAAGTGAGACGAAAACTATGGCATTTTAACGACGCTCTCGATGACCGCCCTGATCAAGACTAATTACTTAAAACATTACTTAATGTTCTCTTTTTTTGCTTTCCTTATTTGTATCTAGAAGTGGGATGAATCAATACTTATTTCTATGATGAAGCTAGAATTAAAATGCTGAGTGCATGGTAGGTATAAAAGCACGTCGCAGCTCTGTATTAGCATTGGTTTTAAACGTTTTCGGATGGTTGTGTATATCGATAGAAATTAGATTGATCAGTTTCCACAGATTGAACCCCAAATCAAAAGCAGCCTGGCCAAGGCCTATAATTATTAGAAAAGTGATCAGCTATTCTCCTCGTATTGCTTAATCTGAGTTCAAAATTCTTGTGCTTCTCTATGTTAAATTGTCTCCCATACCTCTTTAACTTCTCCTTTTGAAGCGATCGTTTTCAAAATTGTCCCTTGCCGAAATTCCTCGTTTCGTTCCTTCACTACAAAATTTCCCTCCTAATTTCTAAGGTACTCGACCAGGAGCGCTGGTCCAGAAAATGCAAACCGCGAAAACAATAATTCGTCACTGTTTATAGGTTTACACAGAACTAAGCAAAAATGTCCTGTCTATAGGAATCATGCACATTACATAAACACTCTATCTCCTATTACTCTAGTCTTCCGTTAATATATTGCCTAAAGGTATTTTATCCTTCATTAATCTTTTTTCCAATTATATTCTCTATATTTTCCTATTCTATTCTCTATATTGTCTTCTGTTTTATCCTCTATAGACCACACTTCAGATTGTAATACATGATTAAATGCAAGCAAAAATTTCACTTATTGAATAAGATCCTTGGCAAAAGCTTAGGATTGCACAATTTTGACTTAAAGACACTTTTAATCGATCTGTAGCCTCATTCATCAGGAGGAGCATTAACAATTGCATGACTGCATAATAGTAGGTTCTAATGTATGACGTGATAGGTGAGGTGAGAGCTGCTACTAATAAATCTCATTGGTCGTGATAAGAGATAGGCATGTGCTTATCATCGCTAGAAAAAAAGTGCCATGACAGGGAGTAAATTGGGAAAAAATAAAAGCTTTGTGGACGAGTCCGGATTTGAACCGGAGACCTTTCCCATGCTAAGGGAACGCGCTACCAACTGCGCCACACGCCCATTTCATGGGCTTTGTTAGGAAACGATTTCACAAGGATACTGAGATGCAAGGTATCCCGGTCGGGTAACTCTTGCATATAACGTGCATACGTTTCAGATACATGCAGGGTTGCATACACTCAGTGTATATAACAGCGAGGTTTTCCTCCCCTTGGATTAGCCAGGGAGTTCCTCGTCTATTCTAGGGTCAATACATACCATGATAAACTATAGGACGTAAGGAAGACGTCCATCATAAGACCAACAGTTGTCGGTCGCTGTTGAGTTCTTACATTTGGTAGCGCAGCTCAACTTCGATAACCATCATGGATTCACCATCGCCAACCCCTATGACCTTCTACCCTGAGTCGGCAGAAGATACTTCGGTCTTGAACGACATCCGCGAAGCAATTCGTTCGCTTCAGGAACAGTCTGCAGAAGACCGAGAGAGGTCCGCGGAAGACCGGGCACTCGTCCGAGAACTCGCCTCCTTGATGAAAAAGGATAAAGGGTCCTGGACCGGCGATCGTCCAACGTCTGTCGAGAGTTCGAAAGGAACTAAGACTAGCGACTCTGAAAAGGATGATCCGCCGGAGAAGCACCCAAAACACCAACCAAGGAAGGACAGAAAGTTTAGCTTGGAGGGTCGCTTTCATTTAGTGGATCCAATCACTAAGAAACTGACTTATCAACAAGTGAAAGCTTCAGTCGACTTAATTCGGGAAATTGTCGATCACTATGATATGACGTATGATGACTGCTGGGATGCCTTCCGCTATCGTGCTCCTGAATATGAGTCATGGATAGTGGAATGGCGAAAGATCCATGGGTTCAAGATGAATCAATTTTGGACCATGATAGAGGGATTCCTACTCGAGGTTAAAACTCATGCTCCTGCCCGGAATCCGCATCACCTCTTGCTTTCAGCATGCAAGCAGACCGGGACACTCGAGGAGTACCATAAAGAATTTGAACGCCGTTATCTGCTTACAGATCTCAGCTTTCGAAATGACGAGAATACCCTCAACACTTACTTGTACGGTTTACAACCTCATCTCACCGCGAGTTTGGTTAAAGTACCGCTCAAGAATTATAAGGCGGCATATGACGCCCTTTGCGAAAAGAAGTCTCACGCGGAATTCTACTCGAAAGGTCCACAGAGAGGTAACCAGTCTAAGTTCAAAAAGGCTAATCTGACCCAATCGGATGACAAGACTGATGATAAAGACCGGTCCTCTAAAACCCAAAACTCAGGGACTTCAACAAGCTCAAACCAGCAACAGAAGAAGTCGTCAAAAAACTGAAACGATCAGCGAGATGGACCAACGCTGATCGGAAGAAAGGTCTGACGGGAAGTACTGATCGATCCGTACTTCAGATTGCAGATGAACTGGATGCAGAATCGTCCTCCGCGTGTTCGGACGATGACGCTGAAAGGCCGGACATCTGTGATACGACCACCGAAGAAACGGAAGTGTTGCTAGCTACAACGCCTCCTCCTGCCGCCCAAGACGACCCGGCAAACACCAACGCCCTAGTCGACCAGGGACACATTTACTTTATCAGCGGCCCTGAGCAAGCCACTGCTGTTGTGGGAAACGAGGGTCGCCCCCTACCCAACGACAGAGACTATATCACCTATGAGATAGAGCTCCACGGGAAGAAGTTCGTCGCATTAGTCGACACTGGCGCCAACATCAACACGATTCATCCGCGTGTCGTGGTCGATGCTAGACTTCAAACCACGGATGCACCACCACTAACGATCCACGGATTCGGGAATGGCAAGGCGAAGGCTGACAAAGTCGTGCATATTCCCCTTCGGATCAACTCGACAATGATTTTCGTTACAAAATTCGTTGTCGCCGAGTCACCATATGACTTCCTCTTCGGAGTCAGACTCCTCAAACAAATTGGTATTTTTATTGGGGCGGAAAACACATCCTTCGGGATTGACGCAAACATCAATTTGATAGACCATGGCGACGCAGGTCGTACTGCGGAACCTATCGGTCTAATCTATATTATGGAAGGAAGTTCAAGTTCAAACACGGTTCCTCAGTTCATACAGGACGAATTTGCTGACATCGTTACTTATGAGAAGCCGACTCATCCGGCACAGAACTCGATCGTTACTCACCGGATTCACCTTTATCCTGGTACTACCCCCATTAAACGGGCCCCGTACCGCATGGCGCAACATGAAGTGAAGGAGCTCAAGAAACAAATCAAGGAATTGTTGGGACAAGGATTTATCTCGCGTTCTAACTCCCCATTTGCAGCTCCAGTACTTTTTGTTAAGAAAAAGACAGGCGAGTTACGGCTATGCATTGACTACCGAGCACTTAACAGTGTGACAGTCAAGGACGCGTATCCACTCCCTATCATTGAGGATTTGTTCCACCAGCTCGGTGACTCAAAAATATTCTCAAGTCTCGATCTTATGTCGGGATATCATCAAATCAGGATGCATGAGGACGATGAAGACAAAACTGGCTTTTCAACACCCTTTGGACACTACCATTGGCGTGTGATGCCGTTCGGTGTGACGAATGGACCTGCCACGTTTCAACGTCTTATGAATGAGATCTTCGAAGGATGTCCAAACGTTCTTATCTATTTGGATGACATTCTCGTTCACAGTCCAACAAAAGAACAACACCACGAGGATCTCAAGAGGGTTCTTTACATTCTCAAGGATAAACATCTTATCGTGAACGCCAAGAAGTGTGAGTTTTTCAAAACTTCACTCGACTTCCTTGGTCACACCATCGATGGAACAGGACTCCACCCGAACTCAAGGAAAATTGACTGTGTTATGACTTGGCCCACACCACAAAATCCAAAGCAAGCAATGCAGTTCATGGGCTTGTGCAATTATTATCGAAAGTTCGTTAAGGGATTTGCAAAAATCGCGGCACCCCTTACTGCTTTTATGTCTGGGAAATGCGAGTGGTCAGCTACGCAGGACAAACACTTCGCACTCCTCAAAGACAAATTATGTTCTGCGCCTGTTCTCATTACGCCAGATCATAATAAGGATTTTCGCCTTACCACCGACGCCTCCGGAGAAACCTTGGGTGCTACCCTTGAACAAGTCGATGAAAAGGGCAAACTCCTCGGAGTTGTTGCATACTTCAGCAAGCAACTCGTCGGCGCTCAACTCAGATATTTCGTGATGGAAAAGGAACTAATGGCTATCATTGAGAGCTTAAAACATTTCCGACCACTTTTACTTGGACGCCACTTTGAGATTCGAACAGACCACATTAGTCTTACGTATCTCTTTACGCAAAAGAAGGTGACACAAGGCCGCTTGGCTCGTTGGCTTGGATATCTTGAACAATACGACCTTACGTTGAAGCATTTGTCAGGAACACACAACGAAGCAGCCGACGCACTTTCAAGAATGGGTATAAATCTATTGGAAACTACGACTTTTGACGGTCAATATGCCCCTCCCACCGAGGCGGACTAATTGGCTGACTCAGAATTCAAGGAGATTTACCTATACCATAAGGATGGAACGATGCCTACCTCGTCCGTATCTCCCGCAAAGCTAGCAAAATACGAGATTGACGACGAAGGTGCTCTTCGCTTCAAGCCTACCGTTGGAATCGACCATACAGAGCCCCGTCTCTGTATACCCAACACCGCCGAAAGAACCAGATTGATTGCCGCTTTTCATGAACCGCCGTACTCAGGACACTTTGGTGCGTACAAGACGTACATCCTGATGGCAGCTGCCGTTTATTGGCGTGGGTTATTTAAGCAAGTGAGAAAATATGTGGACACATGCCATGTGTGCCAGGTTAGCAAACACCTCACTTCAACCACACAGCAGTTACTTCAATCGTTACCGGTGGCTGAAAATCCATGGGATTCGGTCAGCATCGACTTTACGACTGGATTTCCTCCAGGAAGAGATGGCATGGACATGGTTTTGGTTGTTGTCGATCGGTTTTCGAAGTTAGCGCATTTTATTCCTACTACGAAGACCTTAACGGGGGAGGGACTTGCCAGATTGTTCTTAGACAATGTTGTCAAACATCATGGCTTCCCAAAACTGATCATTAGTGACCGTGACATTCGATTTACAGAAGGATTCTGGAATGTCATGAATCACATGGTCGGTACAAAACTTGTTTTCAGTACGGCTGGTCACCCACAAACAGACGGCCAAACTGAAAGAACGAACCAGGTACTCAACCGCCTTATTCGATCCTACGCACTTAACGAAGGAACCGGATGGGTGGAACTTTTACCGATACTTGAGTTCGCTTACAATAGCTCCTACCATAAGGCCATTCACACAACGCCTTTTGAGGTAGCTATAGGCAGGCTTCCACGCATGCCAGAATGCAATCGCCCGAGGGACAGGAGTCGTGCACTCGCCGTCGAAGCCTTTACGACGCGACAAAATGCGATCATTGCAAGGACGAAGGATTTGATTCGTGAAGCTCAGGATGACGCCGAAAAGTACGCCAATCGTTCGAGAAAGAAGTTCACATACAAGGTGGAAGATTGGATCCTCTTGAAACGAACTGCCTACTGTCCTCCCGAAGTTCGATCGACTAGCTATGTCAAAGCTAAGCCGATTTACTATGGGCCCTACCAAATTGTGAAGAAGATCAACGAAGCGGCGTTTGAAGTTGATATTCCTGAAGTTACGAAAACTCACCGAGTTTTCAATGTGGAGAACTTTCGGCCATACCATGTGCGCCCGGAAATATACCCCAACACGCCACCAAGATTGTCGAACGACATCATCGAACGCGCTCGCAACGGAGAAATCACTCGCATAGTCGGGTACGACGCTACGAATCATCAGTACGATGTGGAATGGCGCAATTGTCCTCGCGACCCATCTACCCAAATATCCCAAGAGGTATTTGATGCTGTTGTCCCTTCGGCGCAAAAGGAATTCCTTCTAGAACAATTCCAAACCGAAGCAAGAGAAGAAGCAAACAAGGAAAGCGGTATGCAAGAGGATGATACCCTGGACAGCGGTAGTGACAGCGAAAGTTCGGACTCGGATTACTTGGATGATAACGACTATGGAAATGATAACGGTGAAGATACGATCATTGAGGATGCCGGTCCCCAAGCAAATGACGACGAGAATTCGAATGAAATGCAGTTACCTCCGAACGCGACCTCGGAAACCATACCGCCAGAGCAGCTGACTCCGACATCACAGTCCGTGATAAGACCGGAACGCAACACTGCGACAGCACCGGCGATGGCTTCATCCGGAATCCCCAAACCGAGACCAACTGAGGCCCCACCCCGACAGTCCACTCAAAAGAGCGACGCAAAACGCCACAAATCCGATCGAGTGATATCGGATGCGACGTTTAAACGCCGAGCCAAAGAGATGAAAAGGAGGTTACACGAGAGAAACCGAACCAGTCGGGACGACCTGGTCTCAACGGAGGAGAATGTTAGGAAAAATCCTACGAGCACTAGTATTGAGTACTTAGTCTCGGAAGATTTGACTAATGAGCCTTAGCTTACGCTAAGCCTCAAACCAGACCACTCATGGGATATGAGATGGTGTGGAGGTTAGTATTCAAGGAGACTTGAATACTGGGCGCTTGGCATCATGCATGTTGACGCATGGGACATGCCCGCGCCAGGGAGAACTCCTGATAAGGACTTCTCCGGGCTAATGTGAAACATTGCGATGTTTCACATCCCGAGAGCCCGCTGTTTCAAGAAATCCCTCAAGGGTTACCCGAAGCAGCAAGGAAGTATATAGAACTAGCAGGTTCGCCTGATAAGATGAATCCCCAGGGATCCCTCTAAGGCATATTACAGTATTCGAATATACAACTGATATAACTTTGTTTTACACATCCCAAAATCCTGCACAAGTTCTAACATTTGGTAGCGCAGCAAACTTCGATCCGTTCATGGTTCCAGATAGCTCGTGCGTTCTCCCTCCCGCCACCAGGAACGTTCGGTTTCATCCCTCTGACCTTCCCACTAGCAGACGCCCCTGCTATACATCAAAGGCTCAGCAGACGCCACCTGCTTATCAACAAAGCACCAAGCAGACGCTACCTGCTTAGCAACAAAGCGCTCAGCCACTCCACCGGCTGGATAAGAATACGTGGTCAGGGCTGTGGGTCCCTACATAGCAATAGAGGTGGTTGCTACTCAAATGGACCGCTCGGGACGAGCTGGTCTTAACGGAGGAGGATGTTAGGAAACGATTTCACAAGGATACTGAGATGCAAGGTATCCCGGTCGGGTAACTCTTGCATATAACGTGCATACGTTTCAGATACATGCAGGGTTGCATACACTCAGTGTATATAACAGCGAGGTTTTCCTCCCCTTGGATTAGCCAGGGAGTTCCTCGTCTATTCTAGGTTCAATACATACCATGATAAACTATAGGACGTAAGGAAGACGTCCATCATAAGACCAACAGTTGTCGGTCGCTGTTGAGTTCTTACAGGCTTTGTCAGGGATATGACCCTGGTACAGGAATGCCTTGAGCAACTCCAACTCGAGATCGTAACCGAGAATTGGACGAACCCTAACAGGCTTGTAAGAACCCAACAGCACCCGACAACTGTTGGTCTTATGATGGACGTCTTCCTTATGTCCTATAGTTTATCATGGTATGTATTGAACCTAGAATAGACGAGGAACTCCCTGGTTAATCCAAGGGGAGGAAAACCTCGCTGTTATATACACTGGTTGTATGCAACCCTCCATATACATGAAACACAAGCACGTTATATGCAAGTGTTACCCGACCAGGATCCCTTGCATCTCAGTACAGTGTTATTCGAAACGATTCAGACCTACCCGATAAAACGATTCGGACCAAGAAGACAAAATGATTCAGACCTACGCGAAAAACGATTCGGACCAAGAAAACAAAATGATTCGGACCACACTAGCAAAATTAAACAATCCAATAATTCACAAAGTTTCATGCCCCTTAGCACACCCTTTCAAACCAAATAGAGTAATGCTTCACACCAACTTTCATTGGATTCCAATATTCTGAAATCTTAAATCTGAAGGATTGCTTAATATATGTACTGCATTTGGGACTCTTGCCGTACGAAACTGAACTGGTTTTATGGTTATCCTGTACACAACAAATTGGGAGGGGCTATGTAATAAATAGTGAATTATTGGTTTATTTAATTTTTCTACTGTGGTCCGAGTCATTTTGTTTTCTTGGTCCGAATCATTCTGTCTTCTTGGTCTGAATCGTTTTGTCACGTAGGTCTGAATGGTTTTGTCGCACTGGTCCGAATCGTTTCGAATAACACTGTATCCTTGTGAAATCGTTTCCTAATAGCCCTACAGATGTTTCATGTATATGCAGGGTTGCATACAACCAGTATAACAGTGAGGTTTTCATCCCTTGGATTAACCAGGGAGTTCCTCGTCTATTCTAGGTTCAATACATACCATGATAAACTATAGGACATAAGGAAGACGTCCATTATAAGACTAACAGTTAGGGAATGCTGTTAAGTTCTAACAGGGCTACAATTTCTATTGATACCTAAGAAATAAATGCTTTATATATCATTGATAATCTAAAAGAATTTCTTAATTCTTAAAGAATTAAATCGAGTATTTTTCCGATGGTGTACCGATGGTTGTGTCTGCGACTGTTTGTAAACGGATCTCGCCTGACCCGCGCCTGCACATCCTGCCCACTCCTTTTAGCAGCCATTGTGAACTTTTTGGAGTTTGTTCTGGTAAGTACTACTTTGATAAGCTTCCTTACTAAGCATTGAGTACTACTTTAGGATTTCTTATATTTTTAGTTTCTGAATCCTCTTTTCTTCATTACTATTATACTATGCCCTCTTTGGATATCATACACTACCTGAAATCAGGAGACTTGGTATTCAGCAAGGATATAGAGGTCTACTCGGGAACACACCCCCTCAATTATTGGGAACAATTGAATCAGGGTTTGCAGTACTTGAAGGAGACGTTTGCCAACATACTAAGGACTTTCTCCGTGACCGATACCAAATTCGGGTGCCACCCCCATGGCGGCTTGAGCAACCCAGTATGTAAAGCCGCTATACTCAGTTTTCTTCGCAAAATGCACCGTTTTTTTAAACAGTGTGGCGAATTCTATGAAGACTTTGAGAAATTCGTCGAGGTTGCCAACCGTTCCGTGGCTGAGTTGGTGCATCGCTTTAATCACCAGGCCACAGTCAACTACAAGGGTTTTCTGGAGTTCGAGACTTTGGTTGACGACTGCATGGACTTGATCAACAACGACAGCTGCTTCCAGTCGAGGATCAAGTTTCAAAGGGCCATGGCCACACATATGGAGCTCTTGGGGAAAATCAAGGATTTCCGCCGGATCACCGCCAACCAAAAATTGTGTGTCAACAAAGCGCAGTCGCTTGTTGACTTCTCGCAAAAAATCTCCCCCTTTCTCGACATGGTGCGCCTCTACATTGACCGACTCTGCGAGCGAGACGAGGTGGTGTGCTCAGTAGGCAAGATAAAGCACCAATTATATTCTTGTCACGGACACGATCATTTTCGTATTAAGCGTGTGTTTTCCGGGGTATGCAGCTTCTACTCACTTTTCGAGTCGCCTGCGACATTTGCGGCCAAAATCCAGGAGTATGACGATACGCTTGCCCTGGTGGACCGCGAAGCGAAAAAGTCAGAGTGGATCTTGGAACACTTCTACAAGAATAGGCTCCTCCCTGTGCAGGAGCTGCTCCATGAGAATATAGTGTGGAGAGAAAAAGCCCTCGGCGAAGGTATCATCTGTGACTGAGCAGATGGTTGTCAATACTACAGCTTTACATGAATGATATCTTGAAAGTTGTTGTGGCATTCTTTTTTGTGGTGTTTCTGGAAATTCTACTTTTCGAACTATCTGCAGTCTGCCATCTCTCTCATCACCGCGAGATGACCAGAGTTCCAGCAATCTCTAAGATGCGTTTCTTTGCCTCCTGTGACGAAACAGGTAATGTTAAAGAGGTCGTGTGCTCCTTTGGCACTGATACTTCACAGAAGGACGGACAACGTCCGGAGTTGGTACAAAATATTCTCCAGAATGACGACTTTACCAACGTCAAGACCCGCATCCACCAGCTCGAGCTCTTCCAAGGCAAGTACCTTCTTGCGCATCGTCTTGGTGGAATCTTGTGTGTTTTCGAGTATTTTGGCTCCTCTTCGATGCCTGAAGAAAATTACCGATTGGTGCATTCCTATAAATTTCCTATTGAGCAGGGCGACAAGCCCGTATCGTTGGTGACTTTTGAAGAGCATGGGTTTACCATAGCCGCATACGAGTCGCTGAAAATCTTCATTGTGTACCTTGAGGACTTTAAAGTGGAGCCACTTCAGATTGAATTGCCTTTGAGAGTGCAAAAAGAGGCTGGAAAAACCATCACCACTAATGCTTTTGTGCATTGCCCATACAATAAGGGGATTTTCGCTTATGGGGGCAGAGAAAACGATCTTCAGATTGTAAGATTGTTTGATAGCACGGCCAAGATTACCAAGAGCTGGTTTACGGACGCCAAGAAGTGGAAGCTTAAGACCTTGTTCGAGGCCGAAAATGTGGAGCCTGACCACCTCGACTTAGAGGTACCGATCTGGATCACCCAAATCCTCTTCACCAAGGAAACTGCCAAAAAAACCTTTCACCTCATCACGGCTACTCGATATGGCCATATCAGAAAGTATAACACCAAAGAGGACACCATGCCCTTAGACTCGTACAAGGTCAGCGAAAAGCCTATAATTACGCTCAATTTTGCTGATTCTGAACAGACGGAAATTATCATTACGGATGTGCATACCTTTGTGGCCAAACTCTCATTGGTCCAAATTGACGCCAAGGCCCACCGTATTGTTTCGGCATCCGCTGGTACTTTCTACAAGCCCAGCTTGAAGTTACTAGGAAAGTATTCTGAAGGTGGAAACACGGGAGCTATCCATGCTGTGGAAGTGTACCTCTCGACAGGAAAAGTGGTGTTTGGAGGGCTCGACCGGTACTTGCGGGTGTTTGATATCCAATCCAGGAAAATGCTTATGAAGGTATACTTGGGGACACAAATCTCCTCCGTCTGTGTTCTTGAGGACGATGAGAAGACGGAGGAGGAGAAGGAAGCTGCGGACGATGAAGAGTTCTGGGACCAACTCTCCAAGCCCGAGCCGGTGTTAAAGAAGAGAAAGAGAAATATATAGCGAGGTAGTAGAAAAAAGAAAGAATGAAGTACCTGAATGAAGAAATGAGGAAACACCTGAAATTGTATTACCATTTAGTCACATACTCAATACTTGAAAGTATAGCCAGAATGTATATGTACTTAGTAGTGCATATTGTTAGTGAAATGACTGATAATTTTCTAAAATAGTGGCCACAAATACTGTGATTCAATAATCTGTATACTTTAGCATACTTTTCTCTGATCCTTAAGTTATTCAAAAAGGCGAATAACTGAAATGGTTTTCTCAAATGTATAATCAAAGGCTCGTTCTCTTTTTATAGTCTGCATGTGGTAGAAGTGGAAGTAAAGTACTGTTGCTAAGAAAATGAGTGACAATAAGTCTAGTCTGAAGCATCGAGATTGGGGATCGGAAGATAATCTGGAGTATCGTGGTGAAATGTCAGATTTTTTCGACACAGTTCATGACTTGAGTAATTTCGGTAGTTTCACTAATGTACAGTGTTATTCGAAACGATTCAGACCAGCGCGAGAAAATGATTCAAACCTACGCGACAGAATGATTCGGATCAAGAAGACAAAATGATTCAGACCACACTAGCAAAATTAAACAAACCAATAATTCACTAATTACATAGCCCCTCCCAAGTATTTGTATGCAGGATATCAATAAAACCAGTTCAGTTTCGTACTGTAAGACTCCCAAATGCGGTACATATATTAGGCAATCCTCAAGATTTAAGATTTCAGAATATTGGAATCCAATGAAAGTTGGTGTGAAGCATTACTCTATTTGGTTTGAAAGGATGTGCTAAGGGGTACGAAACTTTGTGAATTATTGGATTGTTCAATTTTGCTAGTGTGGTCCGAAACATTCTGTCGCGCTGGTCTAAATCGTTTCGAATAACACTGTACCTAGAGTTTCGCAATTTAAATACAGAAATCACCATAAATCGAAAAATCACATATAAATATTGATACACCAAAAATCAGAAATTTACTAAAACTCGAAGTAAACTAATTACCATAATATTTCGGCTGTTTTCAAATCTAAAGGGCATTTTTTTTTTCGATTCAGAGATCATTCACTGGAATAATAGCTCAAATTGAAATTTTCTCACAATACGTCACGGCTCAAAACCATAAAGACATTGGGCAGTTCATGTACAGTGTTATTCGAAACGATTCAGACCAGCGCGAGAAAATGATTCAAACCCACGCGACAGAATGATTCGGATCAAGAAGACAAAATGATTCAGACCACACTAGCAAAATTAAACAAACCAATAATTCACTAATTACATAGCCCCTTCCAAGTATTTGTATACAGGATATCAATAAAACCAGTTCAGTTTCTGTTCCGTACTGCAAGACTCTCAAATGCAGTACATATATATATATTAGGCAATCCTCCAGAGATTTAAGATTTCAGAATATTGGAATCCAATGAAAGTTGGTGTGAAGAATTACGCTATTTGGTTTGAAAGGATGTTCTAAGGGGATATGTAATTAGTGAATTATTGGTTTGTTTAATTTTGCTAGTGTGGTCTAAATCATTCTGTCGCGCTGGTCTGAATCGTTTTATCGCGTAGGTCTGAATCGTTTCGAATAACACTGTAAATACATACACTCAAAACAATATCTTTGGGTAAAATCACATCACCGCATTTTGAAAGATTATGAATTGAGGGAATTTATATTTGGTATTCCACAGCTTTACTACATTAGTGTGCTATTATACTGGAGTAATAGTGGTATTATACTGCACACACTCCACTAGTTATAACGACCTATACAATATTCTAGCAAATACTGAAAAGCTACTTTTTTGTATACTACTCACAGCACACTTCGTGTTTTGCTTCAACTCTTTTATAGCGCTTTCTATTTAAGATACTGCTTTCTAATACTAATTGGTAAACTTTGAAAGTTACTGACCTGGCTTAGAGATGATTAACTGGTCAGAGGGATCATGAGCTGGCCTTTGCAAGATCGTGAAATTCTTTTTCATTATGGCAATTCACTTGCAGCATTTTTTTTTAAGCTTCCATGCCTATTCCAAAATATACTATATTCTTGTTGTATGCTCGTTATATTCTTTCACTTACTCTTCAAAGATTCTCCCTTCACAATACTTATCACCGGTGCTGGTCTGTCCTACGGTTGCTGCTGTTAATTTCACTCATACACTTCCACTCAGAACCCGAGTTGCACTTCCAGAGCCGCACCTTACCGTCGTCACCGGCAGAACTCAAAATAGTGCCCGTAGAATTCCACTGCACTCGCCACACTTCCTGGCGGTGATCGTTGAGCTTCGCCACAATGTCCGTCTTGAAACCGCCATTTTCCTCCGACACCTTGATAATTCGGATATAGCCATCCTTACATCCCGTGGCTAACATGTCGTAGCTGCGGCCCATGGATGGCGCCCACGACACCGACCGGATGAGTCCATTGTGCTCCGGTAGATTGCACACCTTGACCATTTGAACTTTTTCTTCCGACCCGTCCTCAAACGCCATATCACTTCCAGACAAATCCTTGGCCAATTTCTGAGCACTATATATAAAGCCTTGGTCTAAGGCTATCACGGCAAATTTCTCTGTTTTGGCAAATTTTGCCGGGCACCACTCGATACAGAAACTGCTCTGGAGGCTCTTGGCCGGAAGATGCGAGTCGAGAATAGAAAGTTCCGAAGTTAACAGCCACACACTTAAATCTGCGGGCTCCATTGACTCATACACCCGTACCACACCGTCCAGCCCCACACAGCCCAACTTGAAACCAAGGTGTGCTGGTGCAAATTGCACGTCATAAATTGGACCAAACAGCTCCACTGCTAGCGTGGCCAACTTGACCCACCGCCGCCCCAGACCCTGGAGCTCATCCGGCATTTCCTGCCAAATTTTGACTGTACGATCGTATGAGCACGAAGCCAAGATTTTGAACGCCGAGAACTCTGGCGCCGCCCATGTAACCTTAACTATCAGCGAGTCATGCGCTTTCCACAGGTCATTGAGCACCCACGTAGATGTAGTCGTGTCTAGGTCGAACACTTTGATGCATTGGTCTGATGATGCTGTAGCCACGTGCTTTCCGTAGAAATCGTATTTGATGTCATGGATAAGCTCTTCGTGACCAGTCTGAAAGGACCTCATGGTGAAAATAAATGTCAAGCTATTGATAGATAAACGTCAAACAAATGTGAAACAAAGGTCAAACAAGGTTTTAAGATGATGCACAGATGTATAGGAGTGAAGCAAAGGTCAGACTGTAACTCTCAGATATTAAAATAAAAAAAAAAAAAATCTCGAATAAGAAACTAAAGAGAAATGCGTTGAAGTGAAACCCGATTGGAAGACTTGGGATCTCTTTCTGGCTGCGACGCCTGTAAATATATTATCAGTCTCCCAAACCCGTACACCAAAATTTATTGAACAACAACATCGAATGTAATTTGAAACACTAAATGAGACACAAAAATTCACGCTCCAAAGTCTTCACGTCCCAATCTGTCTTATATTAGTTTTTTTTTCACAAGCTAGTTGCAGTCACGTGACTTCACGTGATATACATACGCGTGGCCCTCACGTGCTGCGATATCTGACTATAGCATAATACACCATGACTTCCCGCCGTCTCCAACTTACGTGTGTAGGGGTAGCCTTAGCTCTTGTTAGGGTCAGAAATCCTCTTCTAACTGCTACAGCATTTTCCCTTATAGGATATGCAATCACGTCATATTTGATACCTCAGTTGGGGAATAGCTTCATCAAGGCCGGGCTCCGAGGCAAGGATCTCCTGAAAAAGCCTCCCGTGGACTACATTCCTGAAGCCATGGGTATTGTTTCAGCAGTGACGTACATGGTGCTTTTGGTGGCCATTATACCATTTGTTTTCTTCAAGTATCTAGTGTCATTTCTGTCTATGTCTAACGAGGAGGACTTACTGGAGTTGTATTCCCAACAGTACAACGCCGCAGACCATGCGGACCTCTTTCCCCACGAGAAACTCGCCGAGTACTTATCTGGGGCTCTCTGCCTTATGTGTACGATCTTACTTGGTTTTTTCGATGACTTGTTTGATATCCGCTGGCGTCACAAATTCTTTTTGCCTGCTGTTGCATCGCTTCCTTTGCTTATTGTGTACTATGTGAATTTCAGTGTGACATCGGTGGTTGTTCCACTGTTTTTAATGGATTTGCTATTAGGGGAGCAGTTTGTGGAGTTTTTGACGAGGGTTTTCGGATGTGTTAATGCTGTGGTGACGTCTATTTCCGGCTTGAAGTTTACCACTTTGGCGTCTGATTACGAAATCTCTTCTTTAAAATCGCCCAAGCTTTTGGACCTTGGTGTAGGCTACTATTTCTACATGTCAGCTTTATCCATTTTTGCACCGAATTCCATCAACATTTTGGCAGGAATTAACGGTTTGGAGGTGGGTCAATCTATTGTGCTTGCAATAATCTTTCTTTTGAACGATTTTCTTTACTTATTTGCTCCGGAAGTGTCCAGTGCTGCATATGATTCTCATCTCCTCCTGGCAATTTTTCTCCTTCCTTTCGTGGGGGTTTCCGTAGCTCTCTACAGCTTCAATGCGTACCCTGCACGTGTTTTTGTGGGCGACACATACTGCTACTTTTCTGGTATGGTTTTTGCTATTGTGGGCATCTTGGGCCATTTTTCCAAGACACTTTTGATCTTTTTGTTGCCGCAAATCATCAATTTCGTCTACTCCATCTTACAATTGTTTCACATTGTGCCTTGTCCCAGACACAGGTTGCCCCGTTTCGATGTTTCGGACGGGAAAATGTATCCCAGTTTTGTCTCAATTCAAAAGCCGATTTCTCCAGCAAAATTAGCCGTATTGAAGACACTTTCACGGCTCAAATTGCTTCTGATTAACACCTCCGAAGAAGGAAAAATTACGGCTTTTTCAAACATGACCATCATTAACTTGTGCCTCGTGTGGTTTGGGCCTATGCATGAGGCCACCCTATGCAGACTTCTCTTGAGCGTTCAGTTTACTATTGGGCTTTTAATGATCGTGTTCCGGCATACGGTGGGGCCATGGCTATTTGGCTACGATAACTTGACATTAAATGTGAAGTAATCACCCAATTTGACATCCTCATACCTCGGACATCCAAACACAAATCATTTGACCATATCTCTCATAACGTAATTGAAAGTTAACAGTGATGACTAAGCATTTGTCTTTAACTACATTGTATTTGTAAATACTGGTCTTGATAGAGATGTGATATTTGTTTGAGTAGTTGCAATGATGCCATAATATGTATTTTTTTTTTTGGAAAAATTAAGTTTGAATTCAAGAAGGTTTTTCATCAGACTAGAAAAGTTTTAGTAAGGTTTATATGCTTGTATTGCTAATTAGAAGATTTGATGAGACAAATTCTATTTTTACGTGAAGCCATATCAATTAAAATTAATGTACCTTTGAATTAGGAGTAATTTATAAAGAAATGAATCCTATCCTAAGCAATATGTTCTGTTCTATCTAAAACCTTATTTTCAGATCTAGTTCATAGTATTGATATAAGACAGAACTGAGACCGGAAAGGGAACCACGGCTATGACTGTGAAACATCTAACCTCAAGACAAAAAGACCCAACCTAAATCACCAGTTTCACGTATTGTAACAATGAAACTTTTCGAAGTGGTGGAAAACAATAATTATCGGGTGTTGCAAGGATTTTTCATTTGAGTAAAATCTTATTGTACCTCAATCATCAAACTTTACTTATATGATCATTGAATGCAGCCCAAATTCGTCAAAGAGCTTTACAATTGAAGAACTGTCAAAGCTATTTTGTACTCACTTTTATTCTCTTTGCAATTTTATGGTCAAAGGTCATTGTTCTACTGATACTTCTACAGGTCTTCACTCTCTGCTTTCATTCTTATAAAGCAATTTTATTTAAGCCTAGTATAATAAGACAGTCAGTAATTCTTAGTTACTGAAATATTCATCATTATCACTATCCCTTTGCAGCCAATATACTACACCTATACGACTGCACTAGCAGTACTATACCAATACTCAGCTGACTTAATATAAAATTTCAGTATTAGTAAACAGGTTAATACATGTTTCTTCTTTTTCTTTTCTATTAATCAAAGCTTATTTGAAGTTTTAGCCACGTTAGGTAGTGAGAACTTCTGGGTTAATGTGAATAGTCTCAGGACTTTCTGAACTTGAATAAAAGATTTGATTTAGTGCGCAAAGGATCCAATTATATTTGTGAAAATTTGATTCTACAGTGAATATTAATTAATTGAAATTTTTCGTATTCAATTCTACATTCGTATCTCTAGAATCATTCAAATTTTATTCTTTAGTTGACCCGCACTCGTTTTAGCTCCATAAAACCGAATACTATACCCGTGTCAGATATAATAGAGAAGCTTTAGCAGCTGAAGAGTTGCCTTCAAAGATTTTAAAGTAATGAAGCTGGTCACACTTTCAAACTGTCGTTGGGAGCCCTAGTGTTGTCCTTGAATGAGAATGTGTACGCTTTTCACCACTATGTACTTGAGAATGCTACTCTAGGAGAACCCGATGGTTCAATCAAGATTGCATCTTGTTCTTAGATTTTAAAAAACCCAGCTATCATCTTGATATTATCAAAAATTTATATTCAAAGGTAGTATACTAAGCGTACTTGCCGCTCTGCCTTTCGACTTTTTGCTTCGCATTGTTCCTCACAGGATTCTCGGATTACTTCAATAGACCTTCAGGGAAGCGAAAGGGTTGACAACATAAAGCCATTAGTAGTAATGGCTTATTGAGTCGATGTAATAACTTTCATTGTATGCTCTAGGCTTAAGTTTTCAAGTCAAAATATTAAATCAGAGTATGTAGTACATTGACGAGTGACAGTGATGCAATAGTCATAGTACAATGGTGCTTTGTTTTAAGCCCACAAAACAGGTCTTCACTTGTAACTTTTACGATTACTTAAATTTAAGATATGTGAGTAGCACATTAAGACAGTCTGTAAATATACCAGTACCATGATATGACAATACGAAAATATGACAGTATGACAGTATGACAGTATTTGTTAGACTCACCATAGGTAGCATACTACCCATGTGAATGTTGAAAACCTGCACTGGTCGATCAGAACGACCTCCATTCCTCTATGCCGGATTGGTCTATACAGTGTTTTTCATAATCACTCAAACTAGTCTCCAGGTTTAAGAGCTCAGAATATTGAACTCTAATGAAAGTCGGTGTGAACCATTACGCCATTTGGTTTGTAACACTGTGTGAAGGAGAACAAACCTCTTTTGAGTTATTGGTTTGTTTAATTTTGGTAGTTCTGGTTCCAAACATTTAGCCACCTGGTTTGAATATTTGTGAAAAACACTGTATAAGGTGCGATGGTTCCTCCTTGAGGAATCATCGACGAATAAACATACAAAACACACAAAACAGAGTACTGGACGTAACCAGAATCTAACAGTATTAGCCATGAGTATTCAATAGCAATTAAGAGCTATAACTGGGCTACATTCACTTTTAAGCTTAATAATTACTTCTACAGATATTATTTTTTTTAGTAAATTCCTAGCAACTATTAGCGACGATTTTCTTTCTGTTTCAAAGTCAGTGGTTTTGTTATACCAATAACCTTTCGCCAATATAATAGAGTCTAGTGGAGTATTTAGGAAGGCAGTTGTTTCTTTTGATTCATGATGGACTTAATTGTTATCTTTCACAATCCCGTCCAGCTCGCCAAGGTTCATTACACGAAGCGACAATCCCACTTCTAAGGGTTCATTGCACCTTCACAATCCAGAGGCTTGCATGGGGTTCATTACCGGATACGTCCAGTCCATCATTAATCGCAAGAAGTTTCCTGCCTTTGCCCAGTTTTCTCACTTTTATCTGCTATATTAGTTAGTAGCCATTAGTATTTCATCACCACCACCATTGTCCCAGTCTTTTCTTTGTTTTATTTTTTTTCTTTATTTTTCTTTTTTTGTTCTTCTTCAAGAATGAAGATAGTCAGTCTTCATTGCTTTCAGTCAGTCAGTCAGTCGTACTTGTCAGTCCTCACTTAGTAGTCATTGAGTAGGTCATAGTCTTAATAATTTTTATCTCCTTACTCCATGAGACTCGTAGATATGTCTCACGAATCTCAGGCTCACCTCGCCAAAAGTGAGTTGCAACAGTTGGCGTGATTTGCTCACCACTTTGTAGAGAGCTCTTAGCCGGTCCAATTTTTGCAGCAAAACATCGTAAGCGTCTAAGTGAATGCACTCGTCGAAAAAATCACTCTGATTCTCAATACTAGGGGAGCCAATCACCTTCTCCAATTTTTTGATCGTGAGGGGCTTCTTTCCTAGCTCTTTCACCCAAAGCTGGTGGAACTGGTATATGTACTGTTCCTTAAGCTCACAAGCCTCTGTGTGACCGCGAATGACATTCGCCAAACTCACAGTGAAGCCAGCTTTGATCTTTTCAAGGCTGCTCTTAGCACTTTGGTTTATTTCCTCCATTACTTCCAAGTCCTCCATTATTGCGCAAAGTCTGTGCTCGTAGTCATCAATAGTCATCAAAGTTCGCATCACTGTTGCCAATGTTGGCCATGTCAGTGCACACTTTCACAAAGACTTCGCCGGTAGCCTGGAGATTTTCAAGTATTGATTGGAGGTAAGTTTCAATTCGATCATGAATATCAAAATGTGCTAAGAATTTCTTTTTGCACTGATTCATGAAGGCATCCTGTGCTCGCACCAACGATTGCAAGTGCGAAAGCTGCTTAGTGCATGGTCCCAGCACAAGCAGAGGCAAGTCTTGAGCCGTGTCCAGCTTTGAAACGCCAATGAAAGTAGGAGCTGGGCCAAAATTAGCATTGCTAATCAGCGGTTTTTTAATCTCCTCGAATCTTATTGATTCCTGCTTTTCAACGCTTACCACAAGTCTCAAGTAGCCCAAGTACTCATTGATTTTGTTTTCGCACGCGGTCTTGCAGAGGAGCTTCAAGTCCATGCTAAGATATTGTAGCTCAAATGTATCTTTGTTGAGGCTAGGCACTAAGATTGCTTCCATATCAAGTTGTACCCATAATTCACTTTTGGGTTTGTGGAGCCACTTGTCCAATTGTGAATCAGATGCGATCGCACTGGCAATCTTCTTGACAGTGCGACGAGGAGCGGACTTCTCAGGCAAGACAATCCTTTGCAAAGTCTTTGTAGGAGCAGTAAGCTTCTTAGGAATTCTCACTTCTAATTTGCTGAGATCCAACTTCTTTCCAGTGAATTCTGAGACTGGTTTGCCCTCCAATGCGACCTTGAGATCTGAGATCCGACAAGGGCCAATAGTGTTCGCCTTTTTGCTCTGGTCAGACAAATTGGTTTTACGGATAGAGAATCCGGGATCAATTTTGAAACTGGCGATGGTGAGAGATTTGGTGGCACCTTGTTTCATTTTCAGTAAGGGGAGTAGAGGAATGATATTCTCAATCTCGGCTATGACCTTGTCGCCATGATCCGAGACGGAACTTCTGGCAATTGAATTCAATGTAAGTGCATTTTCGGGCACAGGGAGTGACTCCAAAGCATTGACTGGTGCTTTTGAGACGGGGACTTGAACTGTTTTTAACTTGACTGTTTTGAGTTCGGGGATACTGGTTTCCGAGAATCTGACTATACTCGGTGGAGGCAGAAATTTTGAAGCTGGTATGGCATGTGAATCAATCCATTGTTTCAATGCATTGTTTGAAAGATAAAGATCGACTTGGTTTGAATGCTTGCTGTCAAACCCATTCAGATGTTTGAGTTCCTTGTTGAGTTGGGTGCGAAACTTTGAGAGCGCACATTTATCTTTTAGATAATCACTCTCCAAGGTATCCAGCTGCGCAGAATCAGAATCGATAGTGTCACATGGCTCCTGATTGATGTCATTCCAGTTCACCAAGTCCTCGCTTACTCTTTTGCAACCTACTCTTAATGCAAACACTCTGAGCTTGCAAAAAGCGCGAGTCGCGGAGATGCGGCCCACTTTCTGGTTTTGAACTGGACACTCATCCAAATTGCACATCGACGTCCTTTGAATGTAGCATGTATTGTGCTTTTTCCAAAGACGAATCTTGTTGAAAATCTTGCTCCATCTCTTGGTTACTTGAAAGTGAGCCGCGTGCTTGTTCTGTTGTCTCTTGAGATTTTTAGGCAATGGGCCGTTTTCGCACCCAGTTCCAGGTGTGGCAGGCAATTCCTTTTTGAACAAGGCGAGACCTTTAGGCAGCAACCAGCCCTGGAGTTTTTCCGTGAATGTTAGCTTTGGCTTTTTTAAAGCTACTGCTGATTGGAGCGTATTTGGATTCCCCTCATTTGGTGGTTCCCCGCTACTCAAAGTGCCAAAAACTGGTCTATCTGAGTAAGTAATAGGAATACAATCCAAAGATTCAGGAGTTTCATAGATGGAAGTAACATTGGAATCCAATTCAGTGAGACGATTGTAGATTGCTTCATATTCAGCGTCTGTAGTGGATGCATGAATGGCCATAAAGATTTTGTATTCTTCTCTGGAAGAGTCGTATTTTCCACGCTTTGTGGTAACGAAATTTGGGTCGTTCTGTTCTAAACCGTGCATGGCTGGAGTTTCTTACCCAATCCCAGAGTATCAAAGACAAAGTATAATTTGTTTGATAGTGGAGACAGAGATAAGAAAGAAGTTGGTACAAGAGGGTAGTTTACATAAATCCGCGAGAATAAGCATATATTAGTGTCAGTCACAAATCGGGGTGCAAAAGGTTTCGTGAACTTGAATACTCTCTCTCTGTTGAATTATAGGCTTTTAAGCTAGTAAGCACCCTTTTCTAATTCTGATTATATAATCAAATACTACAGAGCATTACGAAGCCCACAACCCAACAACAGTAATTATATAATTTTATGACATTAATTCCTAGCTAATGTAAATGCAAAATTCTAGAAATCAAGTTTTAAATATTTTGTATTTTGATTCCATAGAGTAATATTATGTTTGATTCTTGCGAATAAAGTACTAATTAGCTGTGTATTCAATAAATTTCTCGAAGAAGTACTGGACTATTAGTGTCAACAAGTACCTAGCATGTACGGAGTCAAGGTACTGTTGAGTGTTAATGTCTATACTCTTAATCTAGAACGGTTATGAAATTGGTCCCTAATGACATCCTATAGTTACAGACCTTTAGTAATCATCTCAGTCACTTCTTTTATCTTCATCTAAACTATGAAAAAAAAAGCAATCAAAACCTTGTTTTGTCAGTAAGTGTTTACGGAAGCTATTTGTTTTAACCACGACCGGAGCAATAGCCCGCTGAGGTTAATGTTAAAGACCTCGGCTATATACATGACCCGGAGTCGATCTTATGAGACGTGAGACGATTTTGAGACAGGGCAGGTTTTGTATTAGCATTTCACCTGCACATAGCTCTTGCCCGAGTGTTCAATAGGGGCATCCGTATTGCACACTGCCCAAAAGACGCGCAGCCGAGTTAGGAAAACACAGCTCCCATTCATCGTCTCACATTCAGAGGATATCGAGATAGGCCGATAAGCCTTTTCAATTAAATTAAAAGGAAACAGGAAGATACAAAAAAAAAAGAAAAAAAAGTCTAATCATGTTTTTCTGAAATCGGGTGCGCCCATACAGATTTTTCGACTTATGAAACAAGGAAGTGGCGTCATATGTACTGCACATATAACTTGTTTCAGAGTCGCTGCAATCTGAAACATCTAAACTTTACGATAACTTCTATTTTTTTTTTAAAATCGTAATACATCTAATACCCCATTCATTAAAATTTATCTTGTCGAGCCTCATACGGTTGAGCACAATTGAGATTAAAACAGCCAAGTTCGTTGTCGAATCGTGTGTAAACATGTGCCGATATGTGTGTTCCGAAGATGCGCCTTGTCCTGCGGCTAAACCCTATTTTAAAACTAACGTCCAAACAATCTAAAACGCAGATCCCTCCCCCTGCATGTCTTACAGATGGCCCTGGCCTTATAAATTAAGCTTGAAACCGGCCAAAATTTTTCAATATTCGCAACCATGTCTCAAACCAAAAAAGTTGTATTCAATATTAGCAGATCTTACGAGGCAAAGCAAATTTTAGGCGAAGGTGCCTATGGAGTCGTCGCTTCTGCAGTCCACAAACCTACCGGTTTGACAGTGGCAATCAAAAAAATAAAGTTCCTTACTAAACCCCTAGTTTGCCTTCGGACCATAAGAGAGCTCAAATTATTGAACTTTTTCCGGAACCACGAAAATATCATTGGGTTCTACGATGTTCAGAGGCCTGGAGATCTCTCTACATTTGACGAAGTGTATATAATCCAGGAGTATATGCCGACCGACCTCCACAGGCTCAACCATTCACTGGAGCTTCTGGATCAACATATGCAGTATTTTGCATATCAGATCTTCCGGGGGTTGAAGTCAATACACAGTGCAAACGTGATACACAGAGATCTCAAGCCCTCGAACATATTAGTCAATTACAACTGTGATGTGAAAATTTGCGATTTTGGCTTGGCAAGAATAATAGGCTCGGAAAATTCACAGGTGGAATCCAAGCTTACTGAATATGTTGCTACAAGATGGTATCGCGCCCCCGAAATCATGCTTCTGCTGCTGCTGTACTCCACTGCAGTAGACATTTGGGCCATTGGCTGCATTCTAGCTGAGCTCTTCTTAGGCTATCCTTTATTCCCGGGTCGGGATTACAAGCACCAGCTCTATTTGATTTTGCAGTATTTGGGATCCCCGAGTGCAAAGGATTTGGAAAGCGTGAAACTGCCGCGTGCAAGAGAATACATCAAGCTGTTACCACCAACTCGTGCCGTGAATGTACCTGCCTTTTTTAATAACCATCCACGCCGCGTTCAACGGTTCGGAAAAACTCCGGTAAATCCGATGGGTCTAGATTTGATGACCAAACTACTAACGTTTAATCCGGAGGAACGGATTACAGCTTCAGACGCGATGAAACACAAGTATTTGGAGCAGTACCACGACCCGACAGACGAGCCTGAATCCAATGTGAAGCTTCAAGAAGACTACTTCGATTTGAAAGAAAAGTCAGATTTGAGTATGGACTCTTTGAAAGAGTACTTGTACGAAGAGATATTAGAGATGACTACTCCGTACAAATAGAGACTAGGCTGGATGCATCTTTTATATTTGTAAATACATAAAACACTTTCAAAGCTCGACTGTTATTTTTCAATCATAAGTATTAAATTATGTTAAGAATCTGAAGTCTTCCTTGACGCTGGAGCCATCATTTCCTTTACCCAATTCGCGCTCCCAGTTCATGGTTCCGCTTTCGATGGCCTTGTTTAAGGTAGAAAGTCTCCATCTTAATGCACAAGCACACAACATGGCAAGCGCAAGGAATACGATATTGCAAATGAAAGCAACAGTGTAACGAGGTCCAGAAGAGGAAGGATATAAGTAGGCATTCCAGATGGACGCAGAATTGGATAAGCAGTTCATCAAAGAAAGAGCTATGGCTCTTTTTAATGGTGGACGTGGACAAGAGTTGGACATCCACGACAAGATTGTGGTGAACGAACAATAGAGCGATGGAATCATTATCACCATGGAGAAATAGCGGGCCCCAGTGTTCAAAGTAGACACAGCAATGATGAATGACACCATAGAAACGAATAATGGACCAACCACATGCCAGAACCTTTCTCCTGTTTTGTCCGCATGACGAGCCCATAAGAAAGTCGAAACCACAGCCAATATGTATGGTGGAGCAGTCAAACACAAGGTTATAACACGATTAAATTTTAATGTTCCAACAATCGAAGGGAAAAAGTTGGTGACACCACAAGCAGCCACTAACCACGAGAGAATACCACAACATGCCCAGACTTTGATGTCACCAACGCATAATTTGAAAGCACCCCAGTAACTCTCCTCGTTGATATTGTCGCTGTCCTCTTCACCTGTTTCACAACGAATCTTGTACAAAAGAACTTCCTTTTCAAGATCACTAAGCATCTTGGAGTTGTGAGGCATGTCAGGAAGCACGTAGTATGCAATAGGAGCAATTCCGACAGTGATTGCACCCTCGATAATGAACAACCATCTCCAAGATCTTAAGTTTCTGACATAATCCATATTGTCAACAATTCCAGCAGCAATCAAACCGGAAAAGGCACCTGAGAGCAATGACCCAGAGTACAAGATAGAATTTCTGAGACCAAGCTGATTACGGGTGTACCAGCAGGACAAGATATATAGACAGCTTCCAAAGAAACCAGCTTCCACGAAACCCAAAATAAGACGAGCAGCGATTAAACCACCATATCCCTGAACTGCACCTGTACATGTAGAAATTGTACCCCAGGCAACCATGATACCGGTGATAAACAATGAGGGCCTTTTAAACTTGTTCAAGAACATGTTCGCAGGAATTTGCATGAGAATGTATCCAACAAAAAGAATGGAGATACAGGTTTGATATTGGTTGCCATGCAAATTCAAATCTTCTTCCAAACCACCAAGACGAGCACTAGCAATATTGTTTCTGTCCAAATAGTTCAAGATGTATAATAACACCAACATAGGAAGTAATCTGATGTCAACTTTTCTTGTCACTTTCTTATGCATTTCATCGATTTCCTCATCTGAGTATTGGATCAAAGCTTCGGGCTTCACAATTTTCTTTTGCACGGAATTCTGCGTAGACTCCACGTGAATGTAGTCTGCTTTTTCCATTTGCTCACTCGTAGGTTTATCCGACATTATATTTGGGTAGATGTTCAGAAATTGTTATCCAAACCAGCTGTATAACAATTTGTTCTTAGTTTTCTCACCGAAAGTTCAAGTTTTATTCAGAACAATTAAATTTTTTAAATCTGGAAACAAAAAGGGGGCAATCAATCTTAATTTATAGTCGACGTTACCCCATTAAATGTGGGGACTTGCATGAGTGTGCATAGTGATATGCCGTATTTGCGGGGCACCAATGCCGCGTTGTGCTCTGCGTGGTTCTCAAAAGACAATGAAGGAAAAATTTCTTGGATATTTCAAAGTCTAATTGGACATGGGAAAATTACTTAGTGGATAGCGTTTGATAAGAAAAAAGTCACGTATTAAAATTACCACTACTTAGCTTAACACAAGAAAATACTTTAATGTAACATGGTGGGGGAACGCGGGGCGCATGCACCATTTTTCCGTGATTATGCCAAACAAGCAGAGGCTTATCCGAGAAAATATGCTCGATGTGTTAAATGTTCGATTGGTTCGGCTCGTGTACTTTTCTAATCCTGTACCTTTTGGGTATGATGCGCACTTTCTCTAACAGATTTGCGCTTCTCTGCCGGATTTCGGAGAGGCAACATTTCTGTTACGCCGGCGAGGTTGGTCCCCCACCCCTTCAGCATTTTTTGCCTCTACACATGGCTTGAAATAATAGAATTAATAGAATTAATAGAATTGTTCGAAAAAAAGGGACTACTGCCTAAGTCAATGACCTTAAGAGAGACAGTTCGCGCAGAGTAAGTCTATGCTTTCCGAATGGCAAGACACCGATCTGGTTCATTAAAACAAAACCAGTACATCCCAAAAGAAACGGGAATTTTCTTTAAAAATGGATGAGGGCCTTCCGGCTCGAATCTATGATAATTATATACATATTGGCCCCCTTACTTTTCTTCTCAAACCAAGCTCATAATCTGTAGTGTCAATCGAGAAATTCAAAAAAAACTACAATTTCAAAGAAATTTTACATGAAAAACATGTAAAACTCAGTAAAACAATTATTAATCCACCTCACCATACTTTGAGAAGCTGAAAGCTGAACAGTAAATTTAAGTATGAGACTAACACTTTTACGGAGCTTTTTAATTCAATAATATATGTCCGAAAGGATTTCATAGTATAGGTTTGGCAAATTAACGTTTTTATAAGTAGCAAGTGTTTAGTCGCTAATAATCTCTCAAAAAGAAAAAAAGAACGCTAGTTTTACCCAGATGAATCTGAAGAGCAAATTTTGAACTTCTGGCAGTCGGCTCAAGTTGCATGAATAAGATTGTGACATGGGCTGGTGCTATTCAACGTGTCATCGTGCTAACTTCATTCGTCACCATTAGTGAAACTTGTACCTAAAATGAATATGAAGTTGGATTGATACAATCAGCCTACTTGTTTCTTTTCTTTCAAACCTACTATTCACCTCAACTTTCGATTCATATTTGCAGAACCCTTGTACAACGCGGAAGTCTGCTAACCAGTTGTCCCAAGTTATAATGGTTCACACAACCTGGAGGCAAGTAAATAATGCACACCAATGAATATCACTGTTTTTGGACATGTAAATACAAATGGTTTAGAAAGTTGTGTTCTATGAAGTACTTTTAGTATCTACTTATAGTTGTAGCTTTGAAGTGAGAAATATTGGTATAAAACCAGAGAGTCGAGCAATCCACAAGCAAATCAGACACATTCTGCTCCAGATATTTAGAATATTAATATTACTATAGATCGAGATTTGTGCGAAAATTCTGTACTGAAGACCACCAACTTCGGTTTTCACTAAACGGATATTTGAGCATCAAAAGGGGCCTTCGATCATATTTACTGCAATGAATAAAATGTCACAAAAAAAAAAATAATGAGTTAAATTTGAGATACGCGTATGTAATTAACCACTAGAATTTTACCACATCATGAAACAATACGTTCAACACATCAAATGCATTCACCTATGATGTATCTATTGATGCCATATCGAGAGTTTCGTAAGATTGGTTACGCAGCAACTCTGTGGGAGAATTTTGGTCATCTGAAAGAAGCTCCCAATCTGAAGATTCTGGAGTTGTCAAATCACTTTCAGGGTCGCCATTACGATAACCCCTATGGATGACGCCTGTAATATCTTCTCCATTGTCTCCTTCAAATATTTTTTCTTCTTCCTCTCTCAAGTCATGATTAATAACGTTGTAGGTCTCATGGATTTGACGGCGTCGGGCTTTGTATTTGCTACTCTTAAAGTTGTTTAGTTGATTTGCGCTGTTGTGTAAGCATTCAACAACAATATCCAACAAATCATCTTTATTCTTGACAATCGCCACTGTAGCCCCCAAAACTGCACCTAAAGTCAAAGAAATTTTGACTGAAATCGGGATGAATAGCATTGAGGTGTAATGTATTGAATAGAGCCCCCCTGAGATGGTGCGAGGGGTAATGCGGAGTGCATGTGAGGTACTGCTCTGTCCGTTAAAAGGTAATACATCCGTAAATCCTTAGAGGACTGGTATGGTCATGTGTAAGGCAGGGGGGAATACTAATCAGGTTACTTATCAGAGTATTGTAGATTCCTGTACTCTAGTACTAGCGCAAAAAACTTTTAACTATGCTAGATAAAAATTCCTAGCCTTTGTGAAGAGCAATAATATTGATAAGTCAATCACTTAGTTCCGTATTTTGGGCATTAACTAAACTAGAAAAGAGTCCAAATTTGATAACTACTTCAGCCATCCTCTTAAAGCATCTACTAAATTTAGGTAACTTTACCATTCAACAATATGTGGTTATTCATGGTCACGTAAAACATTACCAATGTACTCAATGCACCCCACTGAGCTTACTCGCTAGAGTTTGTGCGAAGTCATGCTTGTTGAACTTGTGCGACATACGATATGTGTCAACCTGTGAGTGCGGGCAACTGTGAAACATGTTGCCTGCAGGCCAACGATAATAT
>NKZH01002105.1:0-25317 GCA_002370695.1 Metschnikowia matae var. maris
AGTATAGTAGTATAGTAGTATAGTAGTATAGTAGTATAGTAGTATAGTAGTATAGTAGTATAGTAGTATAGTAGTATAGTAGTATAGCTGTAGTTATTATGTTCTTTTAATACATTCATGCCTAAACTCTTATATTCGTTGATGGTTCCTCTCTTTGAGGAACTGGAGTGACTTATATAACTTTAAGAGAAAGCTTTGCATTTGAAAAACTCTCCACCAGAACCATGGTAAGGATTGTTTGTTCTGGAATATCGAAAGTATCACTATAATACTTCTTACGATGATGGCATGTCCATTGTAGCAATCAGACTGAGAGGCTTCATAATGCCTTCATGGCCAGGGCCCTGCCTATGGTGGATATAACAACTGTAATATAGTATGTAGTACAGTATAGTATGGCAGTATGACAGTATGACAGTACTTTAGCCAGTAGGAAAGGATACGTTTAATACTTTCTTCATACTGGGTAGACCAATACACTAAAATTGATTCCATTAAGAAGATCGAGACCTAAGTTACTCTAGAAGTAGATACAGAAAGTCTATGTATTGTTTTGGTATATATAAGATTCTTCAAGTCTAGAATTCTTTAGAGCTGCCATGAGCTGAGCAATTGGAGATGCTTAAAGTCCTTACGTGGACTCACCATACCCAAAGCAAGTGGGCTGTAGCGCCAGAAAACTCCCAACACCACCACGTAAAGCACTCCAAAAAGCACATGTCTGACCACTCCCGACGTCCTGCGTGAAACGAAATATTCCACCAAAAACCCCGTGACAAAAATGCCAAAGTAAAGCGCTGGCACATAATGGTGGAGATATGTCACCCTTGCCATCAAAACAAATGGTAAGTAGTGCAAGAGCCAACCAAGTATGGGGAATACTGCACCGGCAAAAATGAAGTTCCATTCATCCAGGAGAATATTGAATTCGGCCAGTTGTCGTTGCCACCGACAAATAAGTACCAAAAGCGTGAGCACCGTCATGGGAATACTCAATGTGGCAAAGTAAGTAACAAACGGATGACCAATGAGGAAATAACGAGGCTCTCCAATGATCCAACTACTCATGCGAAGACCACGTCTCAAGATGGGCCATTCCCACCAGCTGGATGCCAAGTTATCGAAATGATCTTTATCTGGAACAAGCGCATTGTTGGAGGCCATCATACCATAGTTAAGCAAGATGAATTCTTTCCAGAATTTGGGCTTGGGTGCCACGTATTTCTCGGAGGGCAGTTTAAATTCACCATTCACGTGATCCTCCACGTTCCACCATGTGCTCTTGTCCAGAGATATAAACAGGTTTTTGCACATCACCTCGCCTTGCTGGAATCCCCATGCTGGGTAAGCATAGCCAGAGGTGGCAAGGTAACAACCCAATGTCTTGTGACGAAGACGAAAATTGGTGGAGATAGGATGAAGTTCTTGAGGGTCTTCATTCTGGAAGAAAGGTGATGGCGACTGATCTTGAGTCTGGATCTCCACTACCCAATCATCCTTCTCGTCTTCAACATCCATGCCTCCATAACATGATACTTCATACAGCGACTTCAGAATGGCAGCTGAAATCGCATGCAGGTGGAGAAAACATCCTGTTTCCTTATGGTTAAGCCGAATTGTATCACCATCCTTGACTAAGGTCTTGTAATCGAGGATATTGTCTGGAGTAGCTTCATCATAAACAAGCGTAGCAAAACGGTGCTGGTCACGTGCAGTGACCATATCAAACTCCACCAAGAACTCGTTATTATTATCCTTAAATCCATACGTGGTCACCTGTTGTTGGCGCAGACCTTCGGGGTACACCAGCGGATGGGAATGGAGTAAGTTGGGAGATAATCCTTGGGATCTGAGAGTGACCAAGGAACCAAAAGCCACGGATCTGGGTCCGTTTTTAAGCGTATTTCCTTCAAGGGAAGCCTGGAGAAGTGTGGAGATCAGTCCATCTCCTGGACCAGATTTAGTGAGTACCCAGAAATGGACTTGGAACACAGCCACATAAATGGCCACGGGGACCACAATAAGACATATAATACGGCTGATCCAATGCCAAATATAAGTCCAAATAGATTTTTTCGTCTTGGAATTTTTCACAGTTTCCACATTTATCGTAGGACTAATCAACTGATAAAACCGAAGACTCAAGTCGTAAACCACATAAAGCCCCACAAGTACCGTCACAAATAAACCCACCCATTTCACCAGACAAACACATCCAATAGAAAGACCCGTCAAAGTAAGCCAAAGATTTCCACGCTTGGTTAAAAGGCGATCCTGCACAGAGAGCGAGTGGATTTTTAAAAGGCACAAGTAAGTCAGAACCGTAAACATAAGAAGCATAGAATCCAAAAGAATGAATTTCAGAAGAGTAAGTGAAAGCATTTCTAAAGCCACAGCTAACCCCACATAAAACGATGAACTGGTAGAAAAACCTGCCTCAAGTGCAGTCCAATATGCCATGGGAGTGCATGCAATTCCAAACAAGCAGTTAAAGATCCTCATACGAGTAAACTGGTTCCCTTCAGGGAAAGCTTTCCCACTATCGAACTTAAATTCACCATCAAATCCTGCAAGGTATCCTGAGAGCCCCACCAACAATTTCCCCAAAGGAGGGTGGACATCGAAATAGAATTCGTGTTGAATATAATGGGAGCCAAACTTTCCAAAATGGGCTTCATCCCAAATCACCTTCTGGTTAGCTCCAATACCATGAAGACGCACCACAGCAGCCAAAATAGTAAGCACTATAGGAGCACCCCAAAGAGTCCACCATAAGGACCACCATGATTTTGAAGCATGAGTTTCAGCCAATGAAAGTGTTTGAGTCAGTTTTATGAGATCGTCAAAATTCTCATAATCATTGGACAACGACACCCTTCTATGCCGGAGCCCAGAATCGGAATAAGGAGCAGATGAAGTATTAGTATTTCGGGCTGATGTCCCACTCAGAAACACAAGGCTACCTTTTTCCATTTGAATCAGGGAGTAAGATGGAGTAAAGAGGGAGTAAGGGGAGGTAAGTTGGAGTAAAGAGGGAGAAGGTAAGTTGGAGTAAAGAGGGGGAAGGGAGAGGGGGAAGGGAGAGGGGGAAGGGAGAGGGGGAAGGGAGAGGGGGAAGGGAGAGGGAGATTAAGAGAGGGAGAAGGTAAGGGTAAAGTAAGAGTGAAGGTAAGGGAGAAGTAAGGAGGAAGTAAGGAGGGGGATGGAGTAGGGGGAAGGAAAGTGGTAGTGGGTAAGGTGAGTATTGAGAGTGGAGATTTGATGTATGCTTTGATGCTCGCGCTGTCATGTGGAGAGATCCTGTATGGACGCGTACCGTGTACAGGTGGTATATTTATATACGGTAACCAAATCACATCAGAACAGATCAGAACAGATCAAATCCTAATTCAGTTCAACAGACATAGAGTGATTTTCAAAACCATTCAAAACCATTCAAAACCAGGGTGGACAAAAATGGTTTCGAACTACTCTTTGAAAAATTAAACAAACCAATATCTCAAAAAGTCCCACCCAGCAAAACATGGTATGAAATGGTATGAAATGGGATGTATAGTGATTCTTAATGTTTGCTTCATTCTTTTCAAACACATTTAGCCTGGGGCACATGTCGGTTTCTTCAGTTTTGGAGATGTAAAGACTTTGGCCTTGATGTACTGGTGGAGTTTTTCAGAAACAGGCGACGATTCTTCTTTTGGATATTGTTGAAACCAACACCCATCTTTTGACCCATCTTTTGACCCATCTTAGAGGTCTTGTTCAGCTTAGGTTGACGGTTGGAAAAGTTCTTGAAGGAACGTCTTGACTTGTGGTTCCTTCTTGGTGGTCGTTGTGGCTTCTTATAGTTTGGTTTGGCTTGTTGAGAGTCGCTCTGTATCCATGAGACTTTATTATTATAAGATCTTTCATCTTCGATGCGGATTCGAACTTCATCCAAATTGCATTCCCAAACACATTCATCCCAGTCCGACAAAGGAAGCAGCATACGCCCCTGTTCCAATTTGTAGTTGAAGGACTCATAGATTTCAAACGGACTATAACCTTCCAACAATAAGATTTTGAAAAATTCCACTTCAGGGGTCACTTCTATATTCAAGACCTGAGACTTGTTCTTTGACACCATAATACAATGTTGAGCCATTGTGACGTAAGGTTCCCAGTTCTCGACACTAGGCATATAACTGTTAAGACGATTCTTAATTTTCTCCAAAGGAGAATACCTCCCCATTGTAAGGCTAGGGGCATGATCCATAATCATCTCACCAATCACAGAAGCTACTCGATTGAGATATGCAAGGAGCTTGGGTTGGTCTGCCTCGTCCACGTATTCAGCATTCTTCTTCAATATTTGATAGGTATTCTCTGGTCCTTCGATATACACCATGATGAATTCTGCATGCCCAAAGGATATCAACTTGTTCAAAAGCTCAGGCATGAATATGGCAGCTTTTTCCCAGTAATCAAGAATGTAGGGAAGACTAAGGTCTATGGGATCATAATCATATCTTAAGTAAGGGTAGGCGCGCCAATTGGCTCGTTCTAGAACAGACTCATACCGTGGAAGCCAAACATACCTTTCATCAATGAGTTTTTTTAAGTAGGGGGAAGTCACGACCCCAGTACACTCAGAATCTTCTTTAACAGTGGTAGTCATTCAAGCAATAGTGATGTAGTCTGATGTAGTCTGCTGTAGTCTGTTGTAGTCTGTTGTAGTCTGTTGTAGTCAGTTGTAGTCAGTTGTAGTCAGTTGTAGTCAGTTGTAGTCAGTTGTAGTCAGTTGTAGTCTGTTGTAGTCTGTTGTAGTCTGATGTAGTCTGTTGTAGTCTGATGTAGTCTGTTGTAGTCTGATGTAGTCTGTTGTAGTCTGATGTAGTCTGTAGTAGTCTGTTGGTGTAGTCACTCGTTAAAAAGTCACACAGTAAATATGTTCGTTCGTTGTGCGAGGGAATCGAGGCTTTATATAGGAAATCAAGAAACCAAAGGGTATAGTGGATGTTGCAGATGAGGGGGGAAAAGTTGCAACATATATATGAAACGGTTGGATGCAGGACATGCTCATCTACACAGGACACTCTCATCGATACAGGATACACTCATAGTGAACTTGTGAGCCATGACAATCATTATGTGCAGGACACAATAATTAGTAGTACTACTATCTGCAGTACAAAGTGGTAAACACTGAGCTGGGTAAATGAGCCAGGTTCACATGTATCTACAGATCCAATGTGCAGATGAAACCAGGAAGAGTGTGTATGATGAGTGTTTTACTAACATTGCTTCATGACACTGTAAGACGTTCCGAAGCTTCCGATGCATGAGGATGAACCTGAAGGATGCATCCTGTGTATAACGGACAAGCTCGGTTCTCGGAACCGAATGGAGAAAAGGAGCCCCAAGACGGGATCCCAAGAGCAGAGCCAACCGGACCAAACGGATTCGTTCCGATTGGGTCTCTGGAAAGCGATGAGCTCAGGATGAGTGCAGGAACGGATGTTACAGAGAAGTATATATATATATATATCTGGGATCCCGGTCTTGTTGAAAGGGTATCAATTGTGAGAACAGTTCACTGAGATCTAGTTTAGAGAAGCATATATAAGTGAGCTCTCTAAGATGAACACTGAAACACCATACTTGAAAGAGTTATTGGAAGCCAACGTCTTAACAGTTCCAAATTATGAAGGAGTGTATGGTAACGCTCAACAGTATAGTGTAGTATAGTATAGTGTAGTATAGTAGTATAGTAGTATAGATGTTAGATTCTTGAATACGTCTAATACTGGGAGTTATGTTCATTCGTTGATGGATTCCCAATAAGTGGGAATCCGAGTAATTATGTAGCTAGCCAGTGAATACCGGAGAGTCAGGCAAAGCGGTTAAACGCCATTTCACGAGGTCAGGTAAATCGATGAGCCCAGGTTAAAGTGCCTTGGGTGAGTCACTGGCATTCGTAGGCTCGAAAGATACCTCTGTGGGTAGTGTGTCTACCCGTAGTAGGTCTAACAATAGAGTAGTTAGTGTAGCATAGTGTAGTATAGAGAGTATAGTGTAGTATAGAGAGTATAGTATAGTATAGTATAGTATAGTATAGTGTAGTATAGTATAGTATAGTATAGTATAGTGATGTCGCTTAAATCTTTATGGATACTCAGTGGGAAGCTTTACTGTTATCACAGTGTAATCACTAAAGGATATTTCTGTGGTGATAAGCCATACTACTTCCATTTTCTGTTAAGCCATCAATGGACAAAATAGATAACTTTATACTTAACGTTCCACAAGAATGTAATACTATAAACAAAGTGTATAATTTCACAGTATGATTTCACAGTATGATTTCACAGTATGATTTCACAGTATGATTTCACAGTATGATTTCACAGTATGATTCCACAGTATGATTCCACAGTATATGATTTGAATACTACATGCATTGAATATACTGGCTATTAAATTGGTGAAGAACTTTTTTTTATTTTATTTTATTTTAGAGGATTTGGAGTATTGTTAAAGAAAGAATCTCTTCATGTTGAAGAGTTGGTTACGAGCCCAGAAGCCTTTGGACCTTCTTTTTTGAGTGTAGGAATCAATACGTTATTAGTGACTATTGAGAATGTACAAACTAACATGAACTATTCTTGTAATTCCAAATCTATCACTAAAAATGTTTCTCATAAATTCAATCATTTCTACTTAGTAAATAGTACATTGTAGTACAGTGTTGTTCGAAACGATTCGGACCAGCGCGACAAAACGATTCAGAGCTACGCGACAATACGATTCAGACCACCAGCCAAATTAACAACAAACCAATTATTCCCTAATTATATAGTCCCTACCAAGTTGTTGTATACAGGATAACAATAAAACCAGTTCAGTTTCTGTTCCGTACTTCAAGACTCCCCAAATGCAGTACATACAATCTTTTTGAATACTATTTCACACCAGTGCGACAATATGTTTCAAACCAAATTAGCAAAATTAAGAAGACCAATAATTCAAAAAGGTTCGTACTAACGACTAAGAAATTGTTAAGGATCAAGGATTTGAAAGAACCAGTTTATGTTGTATGAAACCTTTATTAAGTATTAAAAACAGTAAGTTGTCGAACTATTGGGCTGTTTAATTTTGCTTAGTGTGGTTTGAACTTTTGGTGTTGCTGATTTTAATAGTTTTAAAAAACACTTAATAGAGAGGGTGTGCATACAGACCATGGCCACCATGGATTTTGACAATAATTGGTAGTCTTATTGCCAAAAACTTAATAGCAATTACAGAACCCAGTACCAATTCTGAAGTTGGCAAAAGTGGAGGAATCATTAATGATTACAAGTTTACCATAACACCCGTTATAAAGAACATAACAGAACATGTGATAATTGTTTTGATTAGGTTGAATCTGACAACACTGTAAAGTGACAACACTGTAAAGTGACAACACTGTAAAGTGACAACATTTTAGTCAAGTGTATAGTGCTTAGTAAAACATAGTGATGACCTAAGGTGAAAGACAGAATCGTCCATCTTGATCTAATATACTACTTCATTGTAGTCTGAGAATAGTCCATAGTAGTTTACATCCTCCACAGTACTAGTTATTGTTAGCTTTTGGTTACGTCAGGTTCTATATTTACATGTTTACTATAATTGTATGATTCTATGAAGTGTATGATTTCACAGTATGATTCCAAAGTGTACGATTCCAAAGTGTACGATTCCAAAGTGTATGATTCCAAAGTGTATGATACCAAAGTGTATGATACCAAAGTGTATGATACCAAAGTGTATGATACCAAAGTGTATGATACCAAAGTGCATCGATGTTTCCACGGAAGCATAGGCTTCCCTGACATTACTCGATTTATTACATGGATATCCAGGCATCTACGAGGAAGCCATTTGAGGAAGCCATTTGAGGAAGCCATTTGAGGAAGCCATTTGAGGAAGCCATTTGAGGAAGCCATTTGAGGAAGCTATCTGAGGAAGCCGTTCGAGTCATCACTGCCAGTTCAACAAGTCAGAATCATCAGTATAGCGAGTACTAGTGAACAGGTCAGTGCAGATATGATCATACCACTAATCCTAGTTAAACCTAGATTAGGGACTAATACAGAATACAGATGCTATGAACAAGATTCATGGTGTACCATCTAGAAGAGTTCAAATTCGTAGTGACAAAGGCAGTATGGTGAGCTATTCAGTCTACTGCTCTACCCTAGGCACTGATATCAACACAAAGTGTAGTAGAGAGTAGTATATAGCATAGTAGTATATGTATAAGTACTGGAATTTACTATATGGTCATAAAGTAGTATAGAAGGACTCGAAAAGTAGTATTCGGAACATCACTACTACTACTAGTACTACCACTACTAGTACTACCACTACTACTACCACTACTAGTACTACTACTACCACTACCACTACTAGTACTACTACTACCACTACCACTACTACTACCACTACTACTACTACTACTACTACTAGTACTAGTACTACCACTACTACTACTACTACTACTAGTACTACCACTACTTTGTACTTCTAAACAACGCTATCTATATACAATACTATACTGGCATTGGTGATACCACAGTATGATACCACAGTATAATTCCAAAGCGTATAAACCAAAGGTCATGTTGTACGTTATCAACTTGTGCTTTTCCCAGGCTATGGTACCTAACTCTATGGTCAACAGAGCTTTCCAAACGTTGTACTACAGATGGTCTTACCGCAAGATCAAGGTGGGACGAAGCTATAGCTCAAGAAGGATCCATTTATAAGCATAAAGATACTGACAATGCTGATGAAGACTTCAAATCTCTTCCTAGATTATGATGAGGTGATGGATTTCGATATGATTTCACAGTATAATTTCACAGTATGATTTAACAGTGTACAGTGTTATTCGAAACAATTCAGACCTACACGACAAAACGATTCAGACCTACACGACAGAATGTTTCGGACCACACTAGCAAAATTAAACAAACCACTCTTCGCTTAATAATTACATAGCCCCTCCCAAGTTGTTGTATACAGGATAAGGTTAAAACCAATTCAGTTTCGTTTTGTACTGCAAGACTCCCAAATGCAATACATATATTAGGTAATCCTCCAGATTTAAGATTTCAGAATATTGAAATCCAATGAAAGTTGGTGTGAAGCATTACACTATTTGGTTTGAAAGGATGTGCTAAGAGGTACGAAACATTGTGAATTATTGGTTTGTTTAATTTTGCTAAGGTGGTCTAAATCATTCTGTCTTCTTGGTCTGAATCGTTTCGAATAACACAGTATGATTTAACAGTATGATTTCACAGTATGATTTCACAGTATGATTTCACAGTATGATTTAACAGTATAATTTAACAGTATGATTTAACAGTCTAATTTTACAGTATAATTTAACAGTATAATTTCACAGTATAGTTCCACAGTATGATTTAACAGTCTAATTTTACAGTCTAATTTCACAGTATGATTTCACAGTATACAGTGTTGTGGAAGTAAAGTTGACATAATGTTTCACCCCAACTTTCAAACCTTGACGAATTCTGAAAGCTTACATCATGAATCTGGAGGATTGTCTAAGGGAGTTGCTAAGCCAACATGCATCTGTTGCATCCCAGCTCAGCTCAGCTCCAAGAACACATCATTGTCAACAAGACATTAAGTGAAATCCCTCCCGACAAAAGATCTGGCCGCAAGTGCTATAAGATGATTGGAGGCGTGCTTGTGGACAAAAGTGTTGAAGAGGTGATTAAGATCTTGGACGAAGAGCTGAAGGAGCTTACAAAGACCATAGAGGCCTTGGACACTCAGTTGAAGAAGGTCAAGGACTACTTGAATTAGAATGCATGGATGACCAAGAACAAGGTCAAGATTGTACGTCAGTAGGAGAAGTTTTGGTCTGGTCAGGTACAAATACTACTCAACTACTACTGAAGCTAATTCTTCTTTGTTTCGGAATTTTTTGTAGAAGCAATCAAGGGTTGAAGATGACGGAACTGAAGATGACGGAACTGAAGTGGTTTCCTTGTTTAAAGGGTTATGTCTAATATAATAGTAAGAAGCATTGTAATTCCAAACCAGAAAAATATCCCCCCCTTCCCCTAAACAAAAAATAAAAAACAACAAAGAAAAAATAAAAAACAACAACAATTTAAAAAATAATTGAATAATTGTTATTTAACCTTTGTTTCCTGTATATAGAGCCATCCCCCCCCACCTCCCATCCCTTCCCATCCCCCAATCTCCCTTAAGTACTAATCACCACCACCACCAGCACCACCCTTCATTCATTATTATTATTTTCATATTTCATATTTCATGTGATGTTGTATTTTGGCTGGTGTATTATTGTCTATGGGGCATTGTGCAGGTGACTCCATAACTCCAGACAAAAAAAAGTTGAAAGATAAATGATCAATGAAGAATGGTCAATGGAGAATGGTAATGAAGAATGGTGATGAAGAATGGTGATGGTGAATGGTCATGAAGAATGGTAATGGAGAATGGTAATGAAGAATGGTCAATGGAGAATGGTCAATAGAAAATGGTAATGGGATTAAGGATCTTAGAAAAAGATTGGTATTTGTCAATGAGTGGGTCCCGGGTAAATTGTCTGAAAACATTTGGAAAATGACCTCCGGTACTGCAGAAAAGACATCCCATCAGGTTGCATTCAAGAAACTCGAGTCTATTTCATTCACAATCACATTCACATTCATTCATGTTCCTGTTCCTGTTCATGTTCATGTTCATGTTCATGCTCACATTCATGTTCACATTCACATTCACATTCACATTCTGTTTCAATGAATTCTGTTTCAATAATATTCTGCTTCAATAATATTCTGCTTCAATGAAATTCTGCTTCAATGATATTCTGTTTCAATAATATTCTGTTTCATTATGTTCATGAAATTTGGCAGGTTCACGAGACTTCTTATTTGCATTTGGGTGTGAACAATGCCTCCTATTCTCTTCACCTTCTGTAGTATTCCCCCCTTCTCCATCCCCCTTCTCCGTCCCCCTTCTCCGTCCTCTATTTTTTCTTTGCCACTTATCTCCGGCTCTATATAAAGAGACATTTCTCAAACCATCAAATTTTAACACCAAAATCAACCACCAAAACTTAACACCAAAACTTAACACCAAAGGTTAACACCAAAACCAACCACCAAATTTTATCACCAAACTGAATCTGAACAATATGAAAACAACCAATTTGTTAAAGGCATTTTTTGCTACGTCCACTTGGGTGGACTCCAAGAGAGTGTTCCATACCAAATTGGATGGAGAACTCGTTCCTCTCACCAGTATGGATTTCCCAACACTCAATTATTTTTCTCCCAATTTCTCCAGGCTGGGAGACCCTCCGAAATTCAACTTTAAGCATGGAACAGCCACGGCATTGGACCCAGATCACCCTTATTCGTTTGGTATAGTCAATGATTTCTTGGCTTTTGGAAAGGAGGTCAAACACCCGTTCAAAATCGAATTGGATTCCCACCATAAGGTGGTCAACCTTACTCCATACTTCTGCAACTTTCCAGATACAGACCGGGGCTTTTATATGACCAGGGACTATACCACCAAGGCTGTTAATTGCACTCGTTCAGACATCTACTTGGTTCCTACCATTTGAGAGGGAGATACCAAGCACATGATCTTACGATATGATCATACCATAAGATATGATCATGGGGTCGACACGTGACGGATCACATGACGATTAGGGGGGAAATCACTTCAATTCATGGACATATATCTATAATTGCCAATGTAGTCAGTAGGACACTAAGTAAGTGCTAGTGTAAGACCATAGTGCCAGTGTAAGACTGAGTGCCAAGATAAGACTGAGTACCAGTAAAAGACTGAGTGCCAATGCAAGACCATAGTGCAAATACAAGACTGAGTCAAGCATGGAACATTCTCCTAGACCTCTGAAATTGTTTCACCCTGTCTAGTTGTCATACTTGGAGTACTCATTGGTCCACCATTGTCTCAAAGGCTTTTGCTTCTTTCCAATGGTAGCAATCTGGTCCACCTCTTCAGCAGTCAAATTGAAATCAAAGAGATCCACAAACTGAGAGACTCTCTCCTCATTGGACGTGGTGGTCACAGGCAAGATATTCTTCTCAAGCACCCATCTCAATAAGATTTGGGCTGGAGTCTTGGAGTGCTTTGCGGCCACCTTATCCAAGTATTCGTTGAACTCCTTGGAGTCACCTTTGGTGATTGGACCCAATGGCGAGTAAGCCTCGAGCAAAATATCATTCTTCTGACTGAACTCCACCACACCTGGGGTTTGGTCCTGCAAGAAAGCATTGAATTCGATTTGGTTAACCACAGGTTTGATCCGAGCAATCTTCAAAATTCTTTGCAAGTCTTCCACAGCAAAATTGGACACACCAATGGATTTGGCATAACCTTCATCCACCAATTTCTCCAACGAGCGCCAAGCGTCCTCCAAATCAAAGCCATGGTGTTCCTTGGAGACAAATGGAGAGTGTAACAAGTACAAGTCCACATAATCCAACTTCAACTTCTCTTTCAAGTGGTGCTTCAACGACTCGTAGGGGGTACCGTTTTGAGGAATGTACTTGTAAGTTGTATCACCAGTGAAGTACTTATCGGTGATGTAAAAAGAAGAGCGGTCGCGACCAGCAACAGCAGCACCAATCTCTATATCAGTATTGTAGATTTCAGCCGCATCAATATGGGTGAAGCCTTTATCCAAAGCACTCCCAATGAACTTGACAAGCGACTCATCTACCTCCCCTTCCGATGGCTTGTACCATCTGGTGCCCGCACCAAAAGCCACAGCAGGGATGGTATTTCCATCAGTCAACTTGAATTCTTTTCCAATCAACGACATATTCAGTAATCAACAATTAATCAATGGTAATATCTCAATTCAGTAATAACTCAATCAACAATCAATCAATAATCAATCAGTAATAAAATTCAATTCAGTAGTAATAATCAATCCAGTAACAGTAACTCAATTAATCAATCAACAATTATATAAAGCCACAATTTAACTTTATTCAATCTTATTCAATCTTTGTTCAATCTTATTCAATCTTATTCAATCTTATTCAATCTTATTCAATCTTATTCAATCTTATTCAATCTTTATTAATGGATTGAATTGATCAATGGGTTGAGTAATGATTTATTGGTAGAGAGTAAAAAAAGAATAAGAATAAGAAGAAGAAGAAGGGAGGGGGGGATTGGCAGAGCCTTTATATATTGCAACTTGGGTTAGTAAGCATTGTGGTGGGTGCAGGGGTGCAGTAGTGTAGTAGTGAAGTGCGTTAGTGCAATGCATTGGGGTTAGCCGTTGCCACCGCCCCACTGCCCCACCGTTTCACACTCGCGCGGAAACGCCACCACAATAATGATCCGCACCGAATCTAGGCCTTGGCTTGGGTGGGAGAATCAGAGATAAAATTGGATAGACACAGAGATAGAATTGGACAGACAGAGGGTTAGAATTGGACAGACACATGGTTAGAATTGGATAGACACATGGTTAGAATTGGACAGACACATGGTTAGAATTAGACAGATACAGGGTTAGAATTGGACAGACACATGGTTAGAATTAGACAGACACATGGTTAGAATTAGACAGAGATGGATACAATTGGACAGACAGAGACAGAGTTAGAATTGAACAGATACAGAGACAGAATTGGAGAGTTAGAGAAAGAGAAAGATAGGTGGACTGAAATCAAAACCTTATACTTAACTATACTATTTTTAGACACACTCTATTAGCATTTGTATATGAATTGTATTGTCAGGTCATCATGTATTATTATAGTATGTACGAATTAGGGAGATAACAAATTACAAAATTAGAAATCAAGGGATTATGGGATCAGGGGATCATGGGATTAGGGGATCAAGGGATTAGGGGATTATGGGATTATGGGATCATGGGATTATGGGATCATGGGATTAGGGGATGATGGGATCAACGGATTAACGGCTTGTTAGGGGGTAACTTAAGTGTGGCGGTGGAATGTCCGAAAAAGGAAATTTTCGTTGCAGCTTATCTTCGCGACCACACCTTATCTCCCCACCACAATTTAAAGGGTACAACAATTTTAAAGGTACCGAGTGTGGTTCATTTGTTCATTGGTCATTTATTCATTTGTTCATTTGTTCATTTGTTCATTTGTTCATTTGTTCAATGGTTCATTGATCATTGGTTCAATGTAGTGTTTCAGTATTGATTTTGTAAGTTTGGTGGGCTTGGAGGATACTCCAAATTCAAGGGGTTCGAACAAACTAATTGGGGTTCCGGAATTCTTTGGTGGCGAATGAGTAATTATAGAATGAACGGGTATGTCACGTGACATGGGGCCATTTTCTTAGTCGAAAAAACCAATGTGCTTTAGTATTTCAGTGGTTCAGTTCTGTTCCAAATGTGTTCCATAGCTGAAAACTTTGGTGTTTCAAGAATCAGTAGATCTGTTCATGTGAAATTGATTGCATCTAAAAATAGGGTAGATGGAACCGTGTATGCAGGAACAACTAGCCATGAATCGATCACTTCCCATCGAAAAAGGGACCATTTCCACTGAATGAATACTAAAGTGTAAAGCTTGAAGATTTTTTCGGTGAAGGCTTGGAGTTTCTGGAATTTAGGGAACTCGTTATATGATCCATCTGAATGATCATGGTCCTATAATGATTCGAAAATGGCCAATCAAACACTGGATGTTGCAGTACCTTGAGTTCTAATACCTTGATTTATTTGGAAATGCTCAATAATCAATGGTAATGTATTCATAGTATTTCGTACAACGATGGCCGTGATGCGGCATTTCCAATGGCCATTGTTAGGATTATCCGGTGTATGATTCATGATACCTCTATGAGTCTCACAGCTTCATTCATAGTCAGTCATGGTCAGTCATGGTCAGTAATAGTCACGCCCGACTTTTTTAGGGATCTCTCATTTTTCTTCACATGGTGTAGTTCAAGTTACTCCAGTTAGTCAGCATCGCACTTAATTTAGGTTTGGGAATAATTGCGAAATTACTGCAAACTGCGACCAAATTGAGACAAAAAAGTGTCCTCAAAAATCACCAAAAATCACCAAAAACAGTCACCAAAAACTGTTGCAATAAAAACCAGTACTTTTCTGAAAAACCTCAAGTTAATATGACTCCATGTTCTATTTACCGCAAATTCGATGTGACTGCAAATTCGATGTGACTGCAAATTCGATGTGACTGCAAGATCCATGTGACTGCAAAATCCATGTGACTGTGTATAAGTGGAACAGAATAAAACATCAAGTAATTAGCCTTTCGAAAAAGAACATAGGCGCGAGCTCAGCATGCTAACAATAATCCCACTCTAACAATAATCGTGATTGTTCATGGCCTTCCCAGTCTAATATCATACCACATTGAGATGGCATTGTGCAATAGCCATTATTGGGATCTGACGGCGTATGCTTCAAATACCTCTACCAATTCAGCCATCAATTGAGCCATCATTTCATGGATACATGGAGAGTGTTCAAATATATTAAACTTAACAACTTCATCAGGTTTTGCAACATCGCATTATGTATAAATATATAATGAACCCAATCATAACTTGATTATCATAACGAACACAGTGTGTGTAAAACACTCACACAAATATAGGGCAGGGATGGTCCTTTTTATACACCAGTATCAGAACTTACAGCCCCAATGCATGGGTGGCAACCGTTGGTGGGAAAGTATACCAGATCGGGCGCTCATGTACCACAAAAGCGTGCAACGCAGTGCATGGTACATCATGCACCTTTGTTTCATCCCCTAACCCATGTACGACGCTCGCTCATGAAAGTACTTATAAGCATGAAAGTACTTATAAGCAGCCTTGTTCCACATCCTATCTAAAAAGCTATGTATTGACCAACATAAGAAATCCAGTTGCTTATTAAGAGCATTCTCTTGTCAATGGCAAAAAGAGTGTCGTACTTTTTATACTCCACCAAAACTATGTCCTTGTTCTTTTTGGTCTTCTAAGAGCCCAATATCGTGATAAACGATCAGTCCAAGATATCCCCTATGTTATAGCTATGTTATAGTTGGGTTTGAGGAAAGACTGGCCGAACATCGCAATAAGAGTATCGATATTGGGATGCTACTGACCATTAGCATCAACCATACTACTTGCCACCGATATTAACTGACAATTACTACTGTGACAGACTATTGGAGTGACAGACTACTGCTATTATTGATACTGAGTATAATGCTGACTTTATTATAACACAGTTCTATTGATTAGCCATTGAATACAATGATAGTGAAGACGCTAATGACAATATTACTATGGCGACACTCTTACCGATATTGCCTTCAGCAAGAACAATTGAGTTGAAACAAGCTCTACACAACCATTAGACTACTCCTACACATTAAGAGAATCAGTCCAAGTCCACGGTAAACATCGAGAAAAGTACTCTACACTAATTGGTATTGATGGGTCTGGTGTTGGGAGATATCTTGATACGGCCTCTTTCACTTGATGTATATATATATATTTATTTTGGTGGTGTCATAAAATAGCGGAAGCTTGTCCTTTTATAGTGGGGGTGAGCCTTCACACAACCACAGTCACGTGAGTGACAATAAAGATGTACCGGATCCTCAAGTTCAACAATCACATGATCATGTTAGCATCATGTGATGAGTATATCTATAATTGCCAATGAAGCTGGTTTGACTGAAGTATATGTTGATACCAGACACATTGTGCTATTGAACATGGAACATTATCCTAGATCTCTGGCATCTCAAACCTTCACTCAATCTGTGTCTAGTTGTCGTACTTGGAGTACTCTTTGGTCCAGTATTGTCTCAAAGGCTTTTGCTTCTTTCCAATGGTAGCGATCTGGTCCACTTCTTCAGCAGTCAAGTTGAAGTCAAAGAGAGCCACGAATTGCGAGATTCTCTCCTCATTGGACGTGGTGGTCACGGGCAAAATATTCTTTTCAAGCACCCATCTCAATAAGATTTGGGCTGGAGTCTTGGAGTACTTTGCGGCCACTTTGTCCAAGTATTCGTTGAACTCCTTGGAGTCACCCTTGGTAATTGGGCCCAATGGCGAGTAAGCCTCGAGCAAAATATCATTCTTCTGACTGAACTCCACCACACCTGGGGTTTGGTCCTGCAAGAAAGCATTGAACTCGATTTGGTTGACCACAGGCTTGATCCGGGCAATCTTCAAAATTCTCTGCAAGTCTTCCACAGCGAAATTGGAAACACCAATGGATTTGGCATAACCTTCATCCACCAATTTCTCCAAGGAGCGCCAAGCGTCCTCCAAATCAAAGCCATGGTGTTCCTTGGAAACAAATGGAGAGTGTAACAAGTACAAATCCACATAATCCAACTTCAACTTGTCCTCCAAGTGGTACTTCAAGGATTCATATGGGGTGCCGATTTTGGAATAGAACGTGTAGCTCGTGTCTCCAGTGGAGTACTTATCAGTGATGAAGAAAGACGAGCGGTTGCGGCCAGCCAAAGCAGCACCAATCTCCGCATCGGTGTTGTAAAGTTCGGCCGCATCAATATGAGTGAAGCCCTTATCCAAAGCAGTCAGGATGGACTTGACAAGCGACTCATCCACATGACTATCTGGTAACTTGAACCATTTAGTTCCCGCACCATAAGCCACAGCAGGAATGGTATTTCCATCGGCCAACTTGAATTGTTTTCCAATCAACGACATATTCAGAATCAATCAGTTATGAATAATCAATCAACAATCGATTCAATATTTAAGGTTCAACTTTGGGAATTGAGTTGATCAATGAGGTTATAAAATAATTGACTCGGACGGAGGAAAGAGTGGGAATGGCAGGGCTCTTTATATATTACAGGTTGGGTGGGTTAGTGAGCAACGCGGGTGCAGTGCAGTACAGTGTGCGTTGCCTTTTGCCCCCACACTATAGTGCGGAGCCACCACAATTGCTCCGCTGAGAATCGAGGAGTGAGAAATGGAAAATGCGAGAAAACGGGGGAACAGAAAAAGACAGAAAAAGATGGAAGATGAGACAAACAGTAAGAGAAAATGAGACAAACAGTGAGACAGGGCAGACAGACAAGTAGATGGACAGACAAGTAGACAAATTGGACAGACAGATGAGTAGACAAATTGGACAGACAGACAAATAGATGGAATTGAACAGACAGACAAGTAGATGGACAGACAAGTAGACAAATTGGACAGACAGATGAGTAGACAAATTGGACAGACAGACAAGTAGACAAATTGGACAGACAGACAAGTAGATGGAATTGGACAGGGACAGGACAGGGACACCAATTATACTAATATTAGATACTCTATTAGCATTCGTACTATTAATGTAGTTCACAAGACTCGTATAGTTAGACCATTATAGTGGTATTGTTAATGGTATGTATAATTTGGTTGGGAGTTCATGTTGGGAGTTCATGTTGGAATGATTGGTGGAAATTCTGGTATGTATGATTGGTTTGTACGATTAGGATATGGGTATAACGAAGACGGCTAAAATGTCCCGAAAAGGTAATCTCCGTTGCAGCATGCGTTATACCTCCGCACCCTGCGCATTACTAATTCCAGGAAAACGAATATTTCAATTTCAATGATTCATATCAGTTTCAGTTCAGTGTTTCATGTCAGTTTCAACTCAGTTTCATGTCAGTTTCATGTCAGTTTCAGATTTGTTTCAGATTTGTTTCAACTCAGTTTCAGGTTAGTTCAAACAAATTAATACGAAACTTAATGTTTCAAGAGTCAGTAGATTCATCATCATATACTCACTCACTCACGTTGCATTGGCATTGTATGCACATTTAAGCGCTGGAGACGGACAAAACTGGACTTCTCCGTTGCATTCCAAATGCAAGAATACTTAATTGGAATTGATTCATGGATTTGTAATCGTCTAACCATCTATCAATCAATCAACAAATCAACCAATCATCATCGGTTAAACACCTATTAACCAATCATCAACCAATCATCAACCAATCATCCAATGATCCAATCATCATCGGTTAAACACCTATCTCTACAGTCTACATTAGTCTACACTAAAGTATATAGTAGTCTACAGTAGTCTACACTAAAGTATATAGTAGTCTACATTAGTCTACAGTAGTCTACACTAAAGTATATAGTAGTCTACATTAGTCTACAGTGAGTCTACAGTGAGTCTACAGTGAGTCTACAGTGAGTCTACAGTGAGTCCACAGTGAGTCTACAGTGAGTCCACAGTGAGTCTACAGTCATTCTACAGTCAGTCTACAGTGCAATATATAGTAGTTGTTAGATCCACCATTGGTAGTGCCCTAGCTATTGAGATATTATGAAACCTCTCTGCCTGATACAATGGCTATTGATTTTTAGTTTTCTATTCAGACTTCTACTCTGCTCCATTGTACGGAGTATCAGAATAAGCTGAGGTGATTAAAACAATGATTGACAAGGAGTTGTTCCACATCGATGTCTATTCTTGAAAACACTAAAAAAGCAGCTCCGATTCCTCGCTTGAGGAATCATCGGCGAATAAACATACTAACTAGAGCACCTGACGTAGCCAAAGTCTAACAGTAGTATACACTAAAATATGTAGTAGTCTACACTAAAGTATGTAGTAGTCTACACTAAAGTATATAGTCTACACTAAAGTATATAGTAGTCTACACTAAAGTATATAGTATACACTAAAGTATGTAGTAGTCTACACTAAAGTATATAGTAGTATACAATTAAGCATATAGTATACACTAAAGTACAGTGTTATTCGAAACGATTCAGACCTACGCGACAGAATGTTCAAACCACACTAAGCAAATTTCAACAACCCAATAGTTCGAGAATTTCCTGGTTTTAATACTTAATAAAGATTTCACATAAACGGTTTATTTTAAATCCAGGATTGTTGACAATTTTAAAGTCGTAAGTACTATACTTTGTCAATTATTGGTCTGCTTAATTTTGTTAGTCTGGTTTGAAACATATTGCCGCACTGGTTTGAAAAGTATTGAAAAAGACTGTATATAGTAGTATACACTAAAGTATATAGTAGTATACAATTAAGTATGTAGTAGTATACACTAAAGTATGTAGTAGTATACAATTAAGTATATAGTAGTTGCATTCATAATATTGTGACCATCTATAATCATATATGAATCATGTTTTGATCATCTATGTGAAGTTCTTTATAACGGGGTTTATAACGGGGTTTATAATGGGGTTTATAATGGGGTTTATAACGGGAGTTATAACGGGGGCTGTCCTAAACCTGTATCTAAACCTGTATCTAAATTTATACTTGTTGATAGATTCTCAAAGAGAGGAACTTCAAGAAAGGAAGTGAAGTGGTTTATGTAACTTTGAGAGAAGCGTGGAATAAGCGTGGAATAAGCGTGGAATCATTTTAGTGCGATTCTCACTAACCCTCGTTACGCGCTGGTAATGTCAACGAGTACCTAGCGTGTATGGATGCAAGGTACAGTGTCTTTCAAAACTATTCATACCAGGAGGCAAAATGTTTGGAACCAGAACTAACAAAATCAAGCAAACCAATAACTCGAGAAAGTTTCGTACTCCTTCACACAGTCTATCAAATTAAATGTCATAATGTTTCAAGCACCAACTTTCACTAGAATTCAATACCATGAATTCTTAAATCTGGACGCTGGTTTGAATAATTTTGAACAACATTGTACTTCGTGGATTTGTTATATGCAGACAAGTCAGATACGTAAGTATCCGAGATGAATGGAAACTGCAGACTATTATAGAACAATAGGGCTGTATGGAACCAGAACAATAGGACCGTAGCGAACTTTGACAACCAGAAGAGCATAAGAAGGGGCAGTGGCCCAGAGCTAGAAACTTTGGTCTAGTAAGGCACAACTTACGTATCCCTGTATATTGTATATACTGAAATCCAAGTTGAAAGATTTATATTAATTGAGTATGACCTGGATCTAATCCGTGTTATCCACAATTGTTGTTCCGCGAGAACTCCTATTGCTCAGACACATGGCTTCTTTATAGTTCCTGAGAGAGGACTTTCGCTGGCTAAATCATTCTTGGTCGGATTAATCTGTGGCAATTCATTATCTGCATTTACCCCACAAACATCACGCCAGTTTCATTTCTCTATTATTATCGAGGTCACTCAAAACCAGATCATTCTTCTCTGATTATTCATATCATACCGAGATACACTCCCCCCTGGACTGGCGAATTTCTGTCTGACATATGTGCTGGTGTGCAACCCACAATATATCATATGCCTCTTTCCATGATCTGCTATCTCTCAGTGCTATAGCTTATTTGTAATTTCTCTCATCCGTATTTTTTGGCTATGAGGTGGCCTCTCTGACGCGAGCTAGTTAGTCAAGTGTTTTTCTATCACAGTGGACTGGACACAAGCTATAGTGTGTAATTATAGATCTGAAAATTAATAGATTAAGAGTCAATTACTTTACCGATTGAAAAAGAAAAAACATGACTGAAATTCGAGGCGATATCTTTTCGGTACCCTTCCTGGATCTCAAGCACCTCGGAAACGTGACCTCAGCTATCATGGAGGGCGGAAACGTAACCTCAACTATCATGGAGGGTGGAAACGTAACCTCAACTATCATGGAGGGAGTCAAATAGGGAGGAGGAGACACACGCGATTGTGCTGAAATTCGACCATTGATGATTGAAACCTTTATTGGCACCTGGAAGGGAATAAACGAAACTGGAGTGGAGATCATCAAAAGAGAGTTAAGACATTACTATTCAGACATCCCCAATCATGCAAAAATTCATTCACTCATCATCCTGCTGCCACAACAAACTCCTCACGTCTTATGAACCAAACGGAACACGAGTAGTCAAACACTGGGGAAATAAGAACCAACATATTTCTATCCTCACTTGTAAATGAAACCTCTCAAGTTCCCCAATTGTCATCTAATGTCATCTATTGTCATCTATTGTTATCTATTGTCATCTATTCTCTCCTATTGTCTTCAATGAGTGATTTGCCACTACTAGAAGATATCAATATAAATTGGAAAACCACTATGATTTCAATTTGGAGAAGAAACATATTCTTTGACAACATATTCTTTGACAACATATTCTTTGACAACATTCTTTGACAACATTCTTTGACAACATTCTTTGACAACATATTCTTTGAAAACATTTTTTGATAATAGACGGAGAGCCGATCCACTACTCAGCGAGAACCTCTGATTTTCGGCCACTTTAAAAAAAAAAAAAGTATAAACCATTCTCATTGTTCTAGCCTCAATTGGTGATTACTGCTTTGAAATCTGTAGTAAAATAATTACACTAGAAGTATCATGTGATGAGGGATAATACGCTTCCGGTGTTTTTTTAAAGGTATATGATCAAATGGATGTGAAAACAGCCTTTCTCAACGGTAAGATCGACAAGACCATTTATATGAAACAGTTCAGGGCTCATAACCTGTAGATCCTTTAATGCCAGATTAGCAACCATAGTTGCTGCTTCAGGAGATCCCTTGATTAACCAGGGCGATACATCCAGAGTATGTATCTTACTGTAGGACACTGATCTCATAGTCTCATCAAGATATGTAAACACTTCAGGGGAAGTGTCTTCTTCAGGAGTAGATGGAGTAGAGGTATCAGTGTTCATTGAAGTATTAATCATACGAGGTCTTTTGGTGGGTCTGGTTGTTGGAGGCATCTTGGTATACCTCAGGCAGTTGATATTCGATTCAGTTATCTAATAATAAGATGGGGCAGCGTCTCCATTATATATGTGGAGATTCTTTTTGTGAGGATACAATATGAGGAAACCCCCCCGTGCTTTTCAATAAATTCTCAATTTATGCTCATCTTCAATTTATGCTCATCTTCAATTTATGCTCATCTTCAATTGATGCTCATCTTCAATTGATACTAACAAAATAGCTCTTTACCGGTATTAAGAAAATTGGGTGCCCTGAGAGGAGGGAAGGCAGCTCTTACGAGATGAAGATTCGCTTAATATGATCAAGGTGTGGGTTGCACTCGAGGTGAGACAGCTCATACATGCATCAATACAAGACGTACGTTATTATATTTTTTTTTGTTTCGTTCTACTCGTCACATACTAACATCCAGATACATGCTTTGGTGAAAGCAGATATGTTGAGTGCAAATATCTAGAGCACACATCAATCAATTCCGTAATGCTGAGCATCAAGATTCATTCAGCCACACATCAACCCTAGAAAAGAGATATTTATATATATATATATTTTTTATGTTGCGGTTATAAATAGACTTAACCCCCAATATTAATAAACAAGCAGACTTAATATAGATACTTCGAGTATTAGCCCACCCATTAACCAGGAATATTCCTTCTTCCCGGTTGACAAACAAGACCGAGGTTACAGTGTCTTTCAAAACTATTCATACTAGGGGGTAAAATGTTTGGAACCAGAACTAATAGAATCAAGCAAACCAATCACTCAAGAAAGTTTCGTACTCCTTCACACGGTCTTTCAAATTAAATGTCTTAATGTTTCAAACATCAACTTTCACTCGAATTCAATATCATGAATTCTTAAATCTGAAGGCTGGTTTGAATAATTTTGAACAACACTGTATATTGATTGAGAATGTATTCTTAACTCATACCTCCAGATATTGTGATTGACTTGACATATACTCGGTTGAGGTGTTTCGAGATATACCACACGAAACGGTCGTCAACACCATTGAAAATCAGTCCAAGATCCCCAACTAGTATTATTGTGTGAGTCACGTGATCAGGGTCCATACTTTCCCTTACTCCCAGATATATAGGCCAGTACATCTTAAATCGTTTAAAGTGGAAGGATTTGGTAGATATTGAACTGGTAAGTGACTATTAGCCAATACAGTTGTGAAAGTATCTGGTGGGGAAAGAGTAAGAGGGATTTATATTGAGCTTAAAAAGTCGTGCGAAGCTCATAAACAAACTGAAAAACCACTTTTGGTTTGAAATTATCATTTTTTAACCATTCCACTTTTTTTAATATAAAAAAAATCTTTTGTTCTCTACACTTTGCTATGAATAAATAAAAGAATACAGGAACATAAGAAAATAAGTGTGGCTAATTCTCATGCCTTCTATATATATATATAGTCTATTGGATTGGGTGCGAATTTGCAACCGTCTCTCCACTCTAGCCAAATAACCTCACCAGATTTCAAACACAACTCAACAAATGATTCACTCTATTATATCATTTCCATTCTCCAGTATTTATCCTGGTCTTGAAAATTGTCAATTCCTAGTCAAGGTCATGTCAAGGTTATGGTATTCAGGATTTCAGGCAAGCTCCTACCAAGTGTCATAGAAGGCTTCTTATAAGACTCATAGAAGCTCCTAATAAGAGTCTAAAGGCTCCTAATAAGAGTCATAGAAGCTTCTTAAAAGTGTCATGAAGACTTCTTGTAAGAGTCATAGAAGCTTCTTAAAAGTGACATGAAGGCTTCTTGTAAGGGGCATAGTGGGTCCCTGAAGAGTCATAGAAGGCTTCTTATAAGAGTGATAGAAGCTCCCAGTAAGACACCTAGTTAGACACTAGTAAGGGCCATGGTGGCTCCTTGTAAGAGTCAATGTGACTCTAACACTCAAGATTATCAGCCTATGCTAATGTGAGACACTAAGCACTCAGATTAGTATTCAGGCTTTTTTCAGACTCCCAGTTTGACTCTTGGTATGACTCCTAGAAAGACTCTTAGTTAAACCTACCAATGTCAGATTCTTCGTAATGAGACTAATATTGGGACTAGTATAACAGACACCAGACCCTTAGATTAGTTCTCAGATTCATCTTCAGTATTGTCAGACTCTCAGATTCAGTAAGTCTCAGACTCAGTAAGTCTCAGACTCAGTAAGACCATGGATGAGTTGTCGTGCCAGTTGCCTGCTGCCAACTTCCAGGCCAATGATAATATGGATGATTCGCCAATTCTTGTCCATACCGATGTGTTCGACTCTGTGTTCTCGCTGAATCTTGATACCTTTGATCTGGCCATGACAGAGACCCCTATGTTTGACGAGTTGGACTTTGCCATTGATGACGTCAAGGTAAACTCCAAGGATAACTATGTGTCTTTGTGGCTCAGTAAGTCCCATACTCAGTAAGTCTCAGACTCAGTAAGGTCTTGATGAACCAACTTGAATTTCACCTTGTTCTCGATCATCTCTATTTTTTTTCTTTTTTTTTTTTTTTTTTTTTTTTTT